>ML331608.1:0-15788 GCA_005239505.1 Nicotiana paniculata
TCGGAACTTTTCTTCAACATATATTTCTGGTCTTTTAATGTTGTTCTCTGATGTTTAAAATGAACTTTTGTTAAAATTGCTTTTTGGTCATAACTTGTTATAATTTTGAGTCAGTCTTTGGTAATATGTTCGTGTGCTTGTTTCTCATGAACACTCTGAGTTTCTGTGATTTTACCCTATTATGTTCAGTAGGGTTTCTGATTCTTGCTTCTTCCGCTTATATTATGTTTATTCTGTTAATTCCTCTAATCAGTTCTATCTTCTCTAGTCGAATCCCTGATTCTACGTGATTCTTACTTTACTATGTTTCTGATTTTACTTCGTCTTGCCTATTATGTGTTTATTCCGTTTGTTCATAGAAATTTTATGTTAATTCCCCTCTTAACCAGTATTGTTCCTATTTGAAAATCCCTAATTTTCTGTGATTAACACCTTTTACTGATTTCCTGTGATGATATCTTTTACTGATTTCCGACCTCTAAGTTATTTTCTCGCCTTATTTTATGGTTAACTATACTGTTAATTGATTCTTATGATATTTCCTTAATTAGAACCTTATGTACCTAGTCCTNCTCCAGTTACACATTGATTTCTTTCCTTATTTGTTACATGTTCTTAGCGTTTGAAGTTAACTCCCTTAATCAAGGGAGTACTTGCACTAATTTTGCTCTAATTGGTTCTGAGTTCCATAATTTACTGCCTAATTGTGGTTCTTACCTTATTCTACCTAGTTTCAAACTACTATATATTATATATATATACACACTCACTCAAACAGATCCACTCAACACACACGAACACACTAGTTCAAACTCTATCTCTCACACTCAAAGCTTTCTGCTCTCTTTCTGTGTCACTTACTATTATTCTAAGTTAGCCGGCTGCAAACCAAGGCTAACTATTGTGCTCTCATGTCCCTTCACTTTGTGGTTACTGTCTCTTTACTAGTATGTTCTGATTTTCAATTCAAGTCCCAAAACCAATATGTTTCTTTTACTACTTCAGTTTATCATGTTTCCCAATACGTTTCTATTTATTGTTTTGTTGTTCAATATGGAATTGACCTCCTTGCATCATTGCTTCATCTAGTATTCTAGTTATGTCTTTCCTCTTTAGGGTTAGCATGTTCTTATAAACCTGTAATCTGTCTCAATGTAATTCTACTCTATTTTGATGCTTGTGTACTAGTTGCCTAGTTCTGGTATGCACCTATTGATTTGTTTCCCTAAGTTTTCTTGATGCTATGCTCAATCATGTTTAGTATGAAATCCTATACTATACTATCTCCCAACCCCATGAATTCCCTAGAGCACTTCTGATTGTGTGACTTTGTTCTAATTAGCACCGCTGAATCCATGTCTTACTATTTGCCCTAATTGCCAAGGACCCCTGTCTGTTATGTGTTCACCATACCTGATCTACTTGTCCCTAATCCCCAGTTATCCCTGTGTGAGATTTATTCTCTGAGTATTGTTGAACTTGTTTGGTTGACCCGCTATTTGTTTAAATTACACAACTATTTTCAAAAGCTTTTTTACTAAACAATTCTCCTATTTTATAAAACTACTTCAACTGGGTCTCTTTTTCAAATACTGCTTTCCTGTTAAACCTTTTCAAAACTATGTCAAGCACTCTCCCTCTACTCTTCGCTCCTTAAGTTCTGTCCCTCCAGTGTATGACTGCCTTGGGATTCCTGTGAGATCCCTCTGAACTCTGATGCACTGGGGCTGGAACTTCCACACTGCACTTACTCAATTATGGTTATGAAATCTGGGTGTGAGCACTACCCGAGATCCCTTGAGGTCCTTAGGGAACTCTGACACACCCGGATATGAGAAAGGCTATGAAACATTTGGGCATATGAGGTTCTGAGAATCTGGGCTTGTTTTCAGGCTCCCTATTGTGTAACTTCTTATTTTTCTTTATCTATTTATGTAATTCATTCACGTTGGTTTGTAATAATTGTTGTAAATGAATATTGGGGATTGATAGTGAAAAGGGGAGTGTAGCCATGTCTGTTGTCGATATCAATGGGGTAGAAACCATGCCTTAGGCTTACATTTTTAGGTTCGCATTAGAATCCATGTTTAGGACCAATACATTCTAAGCATGTCATGCATTAGATATCATGTTCTTAGGTTTACTGTTTCAGCATCTCATTTTACATTATTTTCATCACTTAGAAATCCCTCTTCCAGGCTAAATAACAACATTAACATGAAAACTGTTGCTATTGCATATTCTGAAATCATGTTGTAACTTTCTGTGCATCTAGAAATCATGATTTTTTAGGAATTTTGCTTATAAATCATTCTGCATCTTATAATGTTCATACTAGATACCCTATTTTAGGATCTCACTAAGTCACACCTAGCTAAACTACTGATGCATGAAAAAAGGAACATAAGACAGTCTCACAGATGATTATCCTGTGTTAGTAAAACTGGTAATAACCCATGTGTCTTTGCAACACTTAGAACAACATGCTTTAGGTAAAACAACTTCTAAACTGTTTTAATAATTCTGGTAACTACTGTGCATTCCCCCCTCCCCCACGCCTAGGCAAGCCTTAGGTAATCAACCTTTATAAAATTGGAAAATTGTTGCTTTTGTGTTTACTGCTTCATGGTTAACATGCTTAAAATCAGTAGGCAAACTGATTAGGGCCCCTACTTCTGGGTTTATAAAATTGAAACTGCATGTCTTCTGTGTTTTGATATTTACTTAGACATCATGTTTTAGGATCATGTCTAATAATACTGCTCTTGTTTATGTTTGAGTCATGATGTTTACGTGCATCATCTGTGGAGGTAAATCTAAGCCTCTTAATTGCTCTTTCCTGCCTTTATCTCCTAAAGTCCTATTTGTTCTTGACTGTCACCTAGTATTTTCTCCTTTTAAACCTTAGGGGTCTGCCTAGAACTGCCTTTAAGTAGAGGTCCTTATCTCCTCCAGGACCATTAAGGAGGGACGGGTAACAACACACATAGAGGTCGTTAAATAAACTCGCTTAATAACCTCTAAGGGTGGGAAAGGGTAGACATGGATATGATGACCAGTGCGCTAATGCCACGTGTAGCCCCTCTTCTGAGGAGTGATTACCGGGCATTGTACTGATGTGATCCTATATGATAAACAACCTAGGACCCCCTATCCCTTACATATGTGTGTTTAGATTATAACTCTTTCAAAACCTTATATGTGTGCCTAGACTCTAAATCTTTTAAAATTTAGCATATATGTGTGCTTAGACTGCGAATCTTCTCAAAAACCTTTATTTATTTACCTATGTGTTTTTATCGCTTATGTGCTACCTGTTTTAAAATTCACAAAGCTTGTTTGGCCGGGAACCACAGTTGTGGAATTCGAGGGGTGCCTGACATCTTCCCCTTGAAGTAATTTCAAGACCTTACCCTATCCCTGGTTATCCAATCTGTGTTTGTAAATGATCCTTAGTAGGTTCCCTAACACACCTTAATTCGTTAGGTGGCGACTCTTCAATTCCTTACCCCTTTCCCAAAAGGAAACGAGTTTTCCCAATAATGTCGAATACCCTGACCGATCCAAAAGGAGAGGGAGAAGAGAGGGGGGGAGACAGCATGGCGACTCTGCTGGGGATATATCTAGGCTTTTACCATTTCAAACAGCTTTGTGAACTTGTCTTTACTTTGTTAATACTTGCGACCTTTCCCTTTCCCCCTTTATGTGCAATTAATTGTTTATCTCTTTCAAGTACTTGTTCTTTTCAAAATCAAAACTGACATGTTTCTTTTTGTTTTCCTTTGTAATTGATTTTCAATCATAATTTTTGTATTTACCGCTTTCATAACGTGCAAATACATGACAACATGCTTTTATTGTTCATTTATTGTTGCATAATCATGCTCAACATCATATTCCACTCGTGCATATACAAATTCTATAGCAACGCTTGATGAGTGGTTGCGCTCTTTCATTTTATATCACTCCAAAATTCGGTCAGGCTTATTTTCGGTAAAACTAGTCGATCAGCGGTGCAGTCGACAGTTCCGTGCCTTTCCCCCTCAAGTTGTCTGCTTGAGAGTACCAGACTAAAACCCCATAGAAACCTTACTCTGTTATATTGTACTTTCATCATGGTCAAATCTAGCGGGGTTAATGTGACGTCCGCACAATAACCCTTTAAGACATCCTTATCCAAAAGTCCATCGGGTTTTTCTTAATCCCAACGGACGCAATCACGTTTTGTGTATTTATTTGGAAAGTTAACTGCCTGTATGCTAATCATAAGTGTATAAATAGTTGAGTCTGGCATGGGTAAGGGTCTAACCTTATCTATTTTGCAGAAAATGAGGCACGAAGTCCCCAGGTTCGGCATGGTCCAAAGAATACCACCACTGTTGCTGGATTGGTGGGAAGACCTTTTGCCAAGTGACAAAGACCATGTGAACAGGGTCCTCGGAAACTTGCCTTCTTTACTGGATATCCAACCAAACAATATGTTGATCGAAGCAGCCACTACGTTATGGGACAGAGAAAGGTCTGTGATCCATTTTGTCAACATAGAAATGACCTCCCTCTTAGAGGAGATAGGGGGCTTCGCGGGATTACCTTGGGACATCCCAGGTTTGTTGGTGCCAAAAAACCGTGCCGTTAAGGGGTTCCTGAAAATGATGGGTTTAAAAAAGAACGATGATTTAGAGTGCCTGACAGAGTCCTACATACCTTTTGACTATCTCTATGAACGATACGGCCATAGCAAATCCTATCGTATTTTCCACAATGAGTTCTCTATTACTTCCTTGGGTCATATTCACCGCAGGGTTTTTGTGTTCGTTATTTGCTTCCTGGGTATGATAGTATTCCAAGAAAAGGAGATAGGATTCACACTAGACTGGCTATGGTAGCCAAAACCTTAATGGAGGGGATCGAAGGGCAAACATATACCATTATCCCTATGATCATAGCAGACATATACCGAGCCTTGGACCGCTGCTAGAAGGGGTTCAAACACTTTGAGGGTTGCAATCTGCTGCTACAGGTTCGGTTATTGGAGCATATCCAAAGGGGTCAATATCGTCAAGAATTTCCACAAAGGGCGTGGAATGATAATATAGCCTTCCATCACCCTAAGAGAATGACCTACATCCCAGACAGGTTTGCTCAACCGGAAAATGCTACAGAATGGGCGCAGTTTTTTGACAATTTAACCGAGGATCAAGTTTAATAGATGTTCGAATGGTTCCCTACCAGTGAATTCATCATCAGATCGAGGGACGCTCCGCACCTGGTATTGATCGGTTTAAGGGGAATATACCCTTATGTTCCCATTAGGGTTATGAGACAGGCAGGTAGGAAGCAAGTTATACCGCGAGTTTCTAAAATGAGCCATTACAGGGCAGATTTTCAGGACGACAACATCCCGTACAAATGTGAAGCTCAGTATATGTGGCATCTAAGGTTATTATAGAAAATTACACCATCGAGCCCGACAGATACCACGCAGGGCATGTAATCTTTTACCTATCATGGTTGGAAGACAGCATAGTAGAGATAGTTGAGCCGGGAATCGGTAGAAACAGGGTCATAGACGAAGCGGCTGAGGCTCAAGTGAAATACAATAAACTACACAAAAGGGTTCGTGAGTCCGAGGCCAAAAATCTGGAGAAACACAAGACTGATATGGAATTGATAAAAGAGTGGAAGGAAAGGGCCATCAAATCTAATGAAAGGTTGGAATATTTGGAGCAGGGTCTGATAGAGCTAGAGGTGAAGACGAGGAAAAGGGTCGTCGACTGCCAGAATGCTGAGGGAAACGAAGAAGGGCATCTAGCAAGGGTATACCTGTTGTTGGGTATGCACGACCTGGGAAATTTGATCGACAGAGCCAAGAAGATCGAGCCGGGGGAAGGTCCTTCTGGGACCAAGTAGTCTAGGTTTCCTTTTCATTGCTTTCATTAATGTAATAAGGTCGAGTGTCGTTAGTGACTTTATTTCCTGCTTATTATTTTAGTGTCGTTTTGGATTCGTCTATTTTACATTAATGAAATGAGGCATTTTGGCATCTAAGTTCTCCAAATCAACTTGTCGCTAGGCCTACCTCGGGCACAACGAGGCTCCCAAGTTAGGACACAATTTTATTCCTGCACTATGTGTTTAAATATTGTAATATTTTCTCATGATCCTCACTGAATTGGCTACCTTTTATTTTTATTTTTGTTTCTTTCTTTTGATTATTTCCCCTCCCCAAAGGTTGGTTCGTGCATTCTGGCATCATCATCATATCACACAAGATCCAGGGGTCCTCTACCTCCTCCTCCTCCTAGTCCACCTAAAGGCAAAGGCAAAATGGAATATTTGAGCAATATCAGAAAGGAAAACACAATGATAGTTGAACGAACAGAAGCTCTTGACAATCAAGGTACTCAGGTTCAGAATGATTCTATGTCACAACTCGAGCAAAGGTTGTTGAAACTCCAAGGGGAGCTTGGGCATGTCCGGAACTTGGCAAATTTATCCTTCTCACTCAGTGTCCCATATGTCACTCAAAATCCCATACCTCCTCAGAACACCCCAAACAAACAGAACCCTCCCATAACTCATCATCATATAACTCCACCGAAAAATAAAATTATCCCACCACAGCACCAGCACAACACTTGCCACACTCCGAGAAACACCCCACTGATCATCCCTGAACCACAAAACTCCACAAGTGACCACCTTTATGCTCAAACACCAGGTCATCAGAACAACCCCATATACGTGGAGACTCTACCTCACTCCACCCAACACGTTGCTTACACACCTGAATCCAGTGAGAAGGATATCCTCATTAAGAATTTGGCCGAGGAACTCAAGAAGCTGACTAGTCGAGTTTAGGGCGTTGAAGGGAGTAAGGGAGTCAAAGGGTTGAACTACGAAGATCTCTGCATACAGCCCGATGTTGAACTACCAGAGGGTTACAAACCTCCTAAGTTCGAAATGTTCGATGGCACAGGTGATCCCAGGGTCCATCTGAGGACCTATTGTGACAAACTGGTTGGAGTAGGAAGACGAGAAGATTCGCATGAAATTGTTCATGAGGATCCTCACAGGAGATGCTTTATCTTGGTACATCAGCCAAAAACCTAAGAAGTGGTCCGACTGGGTAAGTATGGCATCAAAATTCATGGACCGGTTCAGGTTCAATACAGAGAATGCACTAGGCGTGTTCTACATCAAGAACCTTAAAAATAAGCCCACCGAAACTTTTCGCGAGTATGCTACTCACTAGAGATCTGAAGCAGCCAAGGTCAGGCCTGCCCTAGAGGAAGAACAAATGAACAAATTCTTCGTCCGGGCACAAGACCTGCAATCTTATGAGAGGATAATAGTGATTGAAAACCACAAATTCTCTGACATCATCAAGCTGGGTGAGAGAATTGAAGAAGGTATCAAGAGTGGAATGTTCACTAACTTTGAGGCACTACAGGCCACTAACAAAGACTTACAGTCTGGCGGTATGTTCAAGAAGAAAGATGCAGGAACGGTAATGGTTGCACAGGGACCCAAATCCCCGTTGGTATACCGAACTTCCCCACTCACCTATCAAGCACCCTCGCTCACCTATCAGTCAGCACCTCCACCAACATATCAGCCATCTCCACCGTCTACATATCAGCCTACTTCCCCCAAATATTCCTAATGAGCTCCTATTTATCATACCTATAACTCTCAGCCATCTCACTTCCAATCACCCCCTGCTCGCCAAAATTTCCCGAGACCTCGACCCAACTTTGATCGCAGACCTCCTAAACAATACACTGACATTGCTGAACCTATCGATCAGTTATATGAAAGATTAAAAGATGCTGGTTAAGTCACTCTTATTCCTGCTATAACCCTTGAAAATCCATCCCAATGGGTCAATCAAAATAAGACATGTGCATACCATTCTGTCATGAAGGGGCATACAATTGATGAATGTCACTTATTGAAATATAAGATCAAGTCTATGATTGATAACAAGGTCATCCAAGAAAAGGAGGATGCTCCCAATGTTTGCAACAATCCGCTTCCAGACCATAGGAGTATCAACATGATATAGATAGAAGAAGATTGGGACCCAGAGGGGTCGATCTGGTTAATTATAGAAGGTGATGACCCAAAGAATCCAGCAGTCACTCTTAATCCCATCATAGTCTAGATTCATCCAACCGGAGACATCGAGGTAACTACGTCACTCCCATTCAAGTTTGAAACGGCACCACCTACAAACACACATTTGCCGTTTGAGGTTGAAGTTATGCCGCCTGCTAAGGCACCCATTCCATTTGAAGTGAAAGTAGCTGCACCAATCACAGTGAGAGTGTCAACCACGCCACGTTTCAATGACAAGGTTGTACCTTGGGATTACACGGCTGAAGCAAGAAGGAAAGGTAAAGTCAAGATAGAAGAAACTAGTGTTGCACAGGGGATGACAAGGACCGGTAGGGTCTATACACCTGAACACTTGGCAGAGTCTAGCAAGAATGCTTCCAACAGGCCACCCGTCATTGAGACAGGACCCGATGATCTTTGGAGAAAGGTGCAGGCTAGGGAATACTCAGTCATCGATCAGCTGGACAAAACTCTAGCCCAGATATCCATTCTGTCATTGCTGCAGAATTCAGAGACACACAAGAATGCTTTGATGAAAATGTTGAACGAAGCATATGTGCCAAATAACATAACTAGTGGAGAAATGGCCAATATGGTAGGTCAAGTACTGGAGAGTCACAAGATCACTTTCCACGAGGACGAGTTGCCGCCTGAAGGGCTAAGTCATATCAAAGCATTGCACGTCACTGTGCAATGTGAGGACTACTTCATCACCAGGATTCTGATCGATGGGGGATCCAGCCTCAACATCTGTCCGTTGACAACACTCAAAAAATTAGGCAAGGGGTTGTACGAGATCAAAGAAGGATCCATGAATGTAAAGGCTTTCGATGGTTCTCAGAGGTCAATCATTGGTGAAATCAGTCTTTGCCTGCAGATGGGACTTACATGGTTCGAGGTTGAATTTCAGGTGATAGACATATCGGCATCCTACAATCTATTGTTGGGAAATCCGTGGATACATGCCGCTGGGGCTGTGGCATCAACATTTAATCAGTCAATAAAATTTGAATGGAACCACCAGGAGGTGATCATCCATGGAGACGGAAGAAATCCTATCTATAGTCGCCATACCATCCCGGTGATTGAAGGTAGAAGAAGGCTGGGTGGAGAAACCTACCACCATATTGAACGGATCAATGCAGTAGACAAAGACAAATGGTGGGATAGTAAGATCGAGAGCATACTGAACTGGAGTGGATACGAGCCTGGCAGAGGACTCGGTAAGAATCTTAAGTGGATTTCCAAACCAATACAGTTGAAGCACCATGGCACCACTTTTGGGCTGGGATACAAATACACATGGCAAGAGTACAAGAACTGGTCGCCACCATGGCGCGGCCCTTAATATCCATTGGAAAAGCTGATACCGCATCTGGAGAAGACCTTCTAGCAGGACGACGTAATATGGGGGTCAGAGGAAGAAGAAGCATTGGCGGCCTTGAAAAATCTATTCCTGGAAGATGGTGACATGGACTGTTGTATTATTGTTGAGAAGGAGGAGGAGGAGGAAGGCCCTACTGTCCATGCTGTGAGTAAGGGATCATTCCTCAAGAATTGGACAGTCAGACCATCCAGGGCCCGACGAGTCCCGGGGTAGCAAGGCTGAACAAGCATTGTTTATTTCATTTTTGCTAATGATTTCCTTTTCGCCTTTTCCATTTTCGCATTTTCCAATAAAATCTCCAATGTTCCAAAACATTCGAAAATCACTTTTACGTTTCAACGAGTCTGTATTTATTTATTATCGTTTCTCTCATTATTTTATCTATACAACATTATTATTCCCTGTCTTGATGAACCAATGACTGTGACATGCAATGAGACAACGCAACAAAACGACAGTGATTCAGAAGAAGAGGATGTCATACCCGATGAAGTTATTAGAGAAGTTGAGGATTTTGAGAACAGACCTAAGTCCAATCTGGATGAAACCGAGATAATCAACCTGGGAGATTCAGAAACTGTTAAAGAAACTCGCCATCAAAGAAAGTGGAATACACACAATTCTTGAAAGAATATGAAGACATATTTGCATGGTCGTACGATGTCATGATTGGTCTAAGTACGTCCATTGTGGCTCACAAGCTGCCGACCAATCCAATGTGCCTGCCGGTAAAGCAAATGCTCAGAAAGTTCAAGCTTGAAATGAGTCTGAAAATCAAGAGGAAGTTACCAAGCAAATCAACGCCAAGGTTCTCAGGGTAGTTGAATATCTGACATGGCTAGCCAACATCGTGCCATTTCCCAAGAAAGATGGAAAGGTCAGGGTTTGTGTCGACTACCGGGATCTCAATCGGGCAAGTCCGAAGGATGATTTCCCTCTCCGGAACATACACATCCTGATTGACAATTGCGCCAAGCATGAGCTTCAGTCATTCGTGGATTCTTTGCTGGTTACCATCAGATTTGGATGGACGAGAAAGACACTGAGAAAACAGCTTTCATTACGCCGTGGGGAGTCTACTGTTATAAGATGATACCGTTTGTCCTAAAGAATGTTGGGGCCACCTATATGAGAGCTATGACCACTATCTTCCATGACATGATACACAAAGAAATTGAAGTGTATGTGGATGACATCATCATCAAGTCCAAAAGAGCCACCGACCATACAGCAGATTTGAGAAAGTTCTTTGACAGGATGCGAAAGTACAACTTGAAATTAAACCCCGTGAAGTGTGCGTTCGGGGTTCCTGCTGGGAAATTACTTGGGTTCATCGTCACCCGCCGAGGGATAGAATTGGACCCATCAAAGGTCAAAGTCATCCAAGAGTTACCACCGCCAAAGAACAAGAAAAATGTGATGAGTTTCCTTGGATGCCTTAACTACATCAGTCCATTCATAGCCCAGTCCACAGTTATATGTGAACCAATCTTCAAGATGATAAAGAAAGATGTTGCGACCAAATGGACCGAGGATTGTTAGAAAGCTTTCGAAAGAATCAAGGAATACTTGTCAATGCCACCAGTTTTGATCCCCCCAGAGCCAGGTAGACCCTTGCTACTCTACCTTGCGGTATTAGATGAAGCTTTCGACTGCGTTCTTGGGCAGCATGACGAGACAAGAAGAAAGGAACAGGCTATTTATTACCTGAGTAAGAAGTACACTCCATATGAGGCACAGTATTCTCTACTGGAATGTACCTACTGTGCTCTGACCTGGGTAGCCCAGAAGCTGAGGCATTACTTATGTGCCTATACAACATATCTCATATCAAGGATAGATCCCTTGAAGTATATCTTTCAGAAGTCCATGCCCACTGGCAAGCTGGCCAAATGGAAAATCCTGCTGAGTGAGTTTGACATTGTCTATGTGACTCAGAAAGCGGTCAGGGGCCAAGCATTGGCAGATCATCTTGCCGAGAATCCTGTGGGAGGAGAATACGAACCCCTAAAAATGTATTTTCCCGATGAAGAAGTATCATTCATAGGAGAAGACATTGCAGAATCCTATGACGGTTGGAGAATGTTCTTTGACGGAGCATCCAATTTCAAGGGAGTCGGCATTGGAGTTGTCCTGGTATCAGAAACAGGTCAACATTACCCGGTATATGCCAAACTCAAATTTCCCTGCACCAACAATATGGCAGAATATGAAGCCTGCATCTTAGGGCTCAATATGGCCATTGACATGAATATCCAGTAGTTGTTAGTAATTGGTGACTCATATCTGCTAATACACCAAGTACAAGAAGAATGGGCTACCAATAATTCCAAGATACTTCCGTATCTGCACCATGTGCAGGAATTGAGAAAGAGGTTCACGAAGATAGAATTTCGGCACGTCCCCAGAATTCAAAACGAGTTTGCCGATGCATTGGCCACTCTATCATCCATGATACAACACCCAGATGAGAACCTCATTGATCCCATTCCAGTGAAGATCCCTAACCAACCGTCATATTGTGCCAATGTTGAAGAAGAACCAGACGGAAGACCATGGTTCCACGACATCAGGGAATACTTATCAAAGGGAGAGTACCCAGAGCTTGCAAATCACACTCAGAAACGCACGCTCCGGAGATTGTCCAACAATTTCTTTCTCAACGGAGGAAACCTATACAGGAGAACTCCCTACTTGGAATTATTAAGATGTGTCGATGCAAAGGAAGCTTCTAGACTACTTGAAGAGATACATGTTGGGACCTGCGGCCCACATATGAATGGTTTATCTTGGCAAAGAAAATACTTAGAGCCGGTTACTTCTGGATGACCATGGAAACGGATTGCATCCAGTATGCCCAGATATGCTACCGATGTCAGGTACATGCAGATATGATAAAGGTACCCCCAAACGAGCTCAATGCAACAAGCTCGCCTTGGCCGTTCGCTGCTTGGGGAATGGACGTCATTGGACCGATAGAGCCTACCGCCTCAAATGGACACAAATTCATCTTAGTAGCTATTGATTATTTCACCAAATGGGTCGAAGCGGAATCCTACAAAGAAGTGACTAAGAAAGTCGTTGCAGACTTTGTCTGCAGCCGTATCATTTGTTGGTTCGGGGTTCCAGAGTCAATCAACACCGACAACGGCTCCAATATCAACAGTGATTTGATGAAAGCCATGTGCGAGACTTTCAAAATCAAGCACAAGAATTCCACAGCCTATAGACCACAGAAGAATAGAGTTGTGGAAGCCTCCAACAAGAACATCAAAAAGATGTTGAGAAAGATGATAGAAAAGCACAAACAGTGGCATGAAAAGTTATCATTCGCCTTACTGGGTACCGCGCCACAGTCCGCACATCAATCGGGGAAACTCCTTATTTACTGGTTTATGGTACAGAAGCTGTTATTCCTGCCGAAGTGGAGATCCCTTCCTTAAGAATCATACAAGAAGTTGAGCTCAGCGACGCAGAATGAATAAAAGGCCGGTACAAGCAGTTGGCCCTCATAGATGGGAAAAGGATGAATGCAATATTTCACGGTCAACTTTATCAGATAGAATGTCTAGAGACTTCAACAAGAGAGTCAAGCCAAGACAGTTCACACCGGGGAAGCTGGTGATAAAAAAGATCTTTCCATATCAAGATGAAGCCAAAGGGAAATTTTATCCCACCTGGAAAGGTCCGTATATGGTTCACCGATTATTGACAGGAGGAACCCTCATACTTGCAAAAATGGACGAAGAAGTCTGGCCAAAGCCAATCAATTTAGATGCAGTCAAACGATATTATGTGTAACTTTCTATGCTTTTCTTCAATGATGTAAACTGAACGACGCCTGACCTGATTCCCGTTTAAGAGGGGATACGTAGGCAGCCCTATGGGTTCGTTCATAATTCAACAAAAATCTCATTTCCCCCCGCAATTGGAAACTGGGGCAGAATTTTGAGAAGGACCCTCAAAATTTCGAAGCAAGTTCAGCCGATCGCAGCATGAACAACGGTCAGAATCATCAACCATATAACTAGGGCAGAATTTTGAGGAGAACCCTCAAAATTCCGTAGCATGAGTGGTTGCAATGTCCTGAACCATGTCACGGTCGTCGGTTCATCTAAATTTCTCAAAATATATTTTTACTATGTCTTTATAAATTCATGCATGTTTTCAAAATATAGCTTTGTTTAGAAAACGCTACCCCGATGACATAAACAGGATCATCAAACCAATCAGAACGAAGCAAGCAAAGCCAACGGGGATACGAACCAACCTTCCCCATCTACAGAACTCACGATTTTTCTTTGGATGTAGGAATAAAGAACAAACAGGTTTCGAAGTCACAAACTTCAATGCAGTCGCAAATGCAAAGTTTACTATCAGCACAAAAGAACGAACATGCTCCATAGTCACATTTCTCACAACAATCTCAATACCACAACTTATTACCAGCTAAGAAATCCTATAGCATTCGATATTTGTTTTTTTGCATAGGGCCAAGCCCTGCCTTCATCTTGCACGGGACTAAGCTATGTCCCACATTTTGCATGAGGTTAAGCTCTACCTCCATTTGCATAAGGCTAATCATCTGCCTTCCATCTGCATAAGGCTAAGCTCTGCCTTCATTTGCATGAGACTAAGCTCTGTCTCCATCTTTCACAAGGCTAATCTCTGCCTTCATTTGCATAAGGCTAATCTTTTGCCTTCCATTTGCATAAGGTTAATCCACTACCTTCCCTTGCATAAGGATAATCTCTGCCTTCCATTTTGCATAAGGCTAACTGCTGCCTTCCTATCTGCATGAAGCTAAGATCCTCCTTCAATTTACTTTTTCACTAAGACTAAGCGCTGTCTCTCAAGCATTATCTACTTCGCTTCTCTTTTGGGCTAAGATCTGCCCTTAAATTCGCAAGACTAAGCTCTGTCTTGTCAGAATTATATTATTTCATATCATGGGCTGAAATATCGCCAACCTATATAAAGGTATCATAGTCTAACGACATCATTCTCATAGCCGGAAGACACCATGTCATGGCCTGAGGATCTCTCTCAATTTGCATATCATTATTCAAAGGCATCATAGTTCGGAGGCACCATCTGCATGGCCCGATAACATCATTTCATGGCCTACGAATCTCTCATCAAGCCATTCATGGCCCAGGACATCATGGTCTAAGGAAGCCATCCCTAACCGTCCAAAGAGAACTTTCATAGTCCAACGGGAACCTGCATCATGTTTAAATTTATGCATAGTATATTCTTGTATTGATTTTATTTGTAGGTAACCCGGCAAGCAACGGCTATCCCAGCAGGAGCAATCCCGCTCAAGTTCTCCCAACCGTATCAAACCCGATATCCTGCAAGCCGTTCATTCGCTCATCCCTAGATGTTATGTTCACTCTTTTGATAACTTCATCGGTATACTTCGCTGGTGAATATGGAACTACATACGGCTCGATTTCTATAAAACCAGGGATATGTAAGCAGCTCAGAAATCGGAGCGCGGCCCAAACCTCTCTAGCCGTTTCGCTCAGTCAAAATTGGTCATCTATCTTTACCCGACAACTCTTTCATCCTTTTCGGGTAAAGAGGGGCAGCTTTTGATACCCAATTTTTCCCAAAATATTTTTAAAATTGCATATGTACCTTCAAAATCATGCACTAACAACGATTTGTATTTTTCCATAATTTTCCTATATTTTGTCTAATTTATCTAGCATTTTATTTCCAATAAATAATTATAAAATCGCGTCACAAATGATTTCAAAGTCATTTCTTGATTTTATTCATTGTTTATGGTCCTAATAAGATTAAATTATTTCATAATTAGCCAAACTGACATCTTTTGGCTATAATTGCAATAACTTTGCAATTATAGCCTAAGCATGTTATTTTATACTATTTTTTTACGAGAAATTAGCCTTCTATATTTTTAAATATCAAATAACCATTTTTAAGTTATTTCCATGCATATGATTCATTTTTTATAAATATTAATTACCTTATAAAACTATTTTAATTAAACTATATGGGCATTTAACAAATAGCCCATGCCTATTTCAATTTTAGCCTAAATTGATTAAATACTCCCTATTAAACCAGCCAAAACCTGATTAAATCAAGCCCAAATCCATTAATCCCCCGACCCAATGTCTTATTTAATTTGGACCGTTGATTAATTTTTGAGCAACGGACCAGATCCCCCCTTTCCATAATTAACCTAATAGTCTACACCCCCCCCCCCCCCCTAACCTCTTCTACTGTACCTCTTAGATCTATAACA
>ML331608.1:15876-30097 GCA_005239505.1 Nicotiana paniculata
ATAATTCTGAGTCAGTCTTTGGTAATATGTTCGTGTGCTTGTTTCTCATGAACACTCTGAGTTTCTGTGATTTTACCCTATTATGTTCAGTAGGGTTTCTGATTCTTGCTTCTTCCGCTTATATTATGTTTATTATGATAATTCCCTTAATCAGTTCTATCTTCTCTAGATGAATCCCTGATTCTATGTGATTCTTACTTTACTATGTTTCTGATTTTACTTCTTCTTGCTTATTATGTGTTTATTCCGTTTGTTCATAGAAATTTTGTGTTAATTCCCTCCTTAATCAGTATTGTTCCTATTTGAATCCCTAATTTTCTGTGATTAACACCTTTTATTGATTTTCTGTGATGATATATTTTATTGATTTCCGACCTCTAAGTTATTTTCTCGCCTTATTTTATGGTTGACTATACTGTTAATCGATTCTTATGATATTTCCTTAATTAGAACCTTATGTACCTAGTCCAAATTACCTGCTTTGTACTTGCACTGTTTGAATTGTTTCCTTATCTGTTATGCTTCAGTTACACATTGATTTCTTTCCTTATTTGTTACATGTTCTTACCGTTTGAAGTTAACTCCCTTAATCAAGGGAGTACTTGCACTAATTTTGATCTAATTGGTTCTAAGTTCCATAATTTACTGCCTAATTGAGGTTCTTACCTTATTCTACCTAGTTTCAAACTACTATATATTATATATATACACACTCACTCAAACAGATCCCCTCAACACACACGAACACACTAGTTCAAACTCTATCTCTCATACTCAAAGTTTTCTTCTCTCTTTCTGTGTCACTTACTATTATTCTAAGTTAGTCGGCTGCAAGCCAAGGCTAACTATTGTGCCCTCCTGTCCCTTCACTTTGTGGTTACTGTCTCTTTACTGGTATTTTCTGATTCAATTCAAGTCCCAAAACCAATATGTTTCTTTTACTGCTTCAGTTTATCATGTTTCATAATCTGTTTCTATCTATTGTTTTGTTGTTAAACATGTAATTGACCTCCTTGAATCATTTCTTTATCTAGTATGCTAGTTATGTCTTTCCTCTTTAGGGTTAGCATGTTCCTACAAACCTGTAATCTGTCTCAATGTAACTCTACTCTGTTTTGATTCTTGTGTACTGGTTGCCTAGTTATGGTATGCACCTATTTATTTGTTACTCTAAGCTGTCTTGATGTTATGCTCAATCATGTTTAGTATGAAATCCTATAATATACTATCTCCCAACCCCATGAATCCCCTAGAGCACTTCTGATTCTGTGACTTTGTTCTAATTAGCACCCCTGAATCTATGTCATACTATTTGCACTAATTGTCAAGGACCCCTGTGTGTTATGAGTTCACCATACCTGCTCTACTTGTCCCCAATCCCCAGTTATGCCTATGTGAAGGTTTGTTCTCTGAGTATTGTTGAACTTTTTTGACTCACTTGTTGTTTGTTTAAATTACACAAATGTTTTCAAAAGTTGTTGTACTAAATAATTCTCCTATTTTATAAAACTACTTCAACTAGGTCTCTTTTTCAAATACTGCTTTCCTGTTAAACCTTTTCAAAACTATGTCAAGCACTCTCCCTCTACTCTTAGGTCCTTAAGTTCTGCCCCTCCAGTGTATGACTGCCTTGGGATTCCTGCGAGATCCCTCTGAACTCTGACGCACTAGGCTGGCACTTCCACACTGCACTTACTCAATTATGGTTGTGAAATCTGGGTGTGAGCACCGCCCGAGATCCCTTGAGGTCCTTAGGGAACTCTGACACACCCGGATATGAGAAAGGCTATGAATCATTTGGGCATTTGAGGTTTTCGATAATCTGGGCCTGTTTTCAGGCTCCTTATAGTGTAATTTCTTGTTTTTCTTTATCTATTTATGTAATTCATTCACGTTGGTTTGTAATAATTATTGTAAACGAATATTGGGGATTGATAGTGAAAAGGGGAGGTAGCCATGTCTATTGTCGATATCAATGGGGTAGAAAGCATGTCTTAGGCTTACATTTCTATGTGCACATTAGAATCCATGTTTAGGACCAATACATTCTAATCATGTCATGCATTAGATATCATGTTCTTAGGTTTACTGTTTCAGCATCTCATTTGACATTATTTTCATCACGTAGAAATCCTGCTTCCAGGCTAAATAACAACATTAACATGAAAACCGTTTCTACTGCATATTCTGAAATCATGTTGTAACTTTCTGTGCATCTAGAAATCATGCTTTTTTTAGGAATTTTGCTTATAAATCATTCTGCATCTTATAATGTTCATACTAGATACACTGCTTTAGGATCTCACTAAGTCACACCTAGCTAAACTACTGATGCATGAAAAAAAGAACATAAGACAGTCTCACATATGATTATCCTGTGTTAGTAAAACTGGTAATAACCCCTGTGTCTTTACAACACTTAGAACAACATGCTTTAGGTAAAATAACTTATAAACTGTTTTAATAATTCTGGTAACTATTGTGCATTCTCCCCCCCCCCCCCATGCCTAGGCAAGCCTTAGGTAACCAACTTTTATAAAATTGGAAAACTGTTGCTTTTGTGTTTACTGCTTAATGGTTAACAGGCTTAAAATCAGTAGGCAAACTGATAAGGGCCCCTGCTTCTGGATTAATAAAATTGAAACTGCATATCTTCTGTGTTTTGATATTCACTTAGACATCATGTTTTAGGATCCTGTCTAATAATACTGCTCTTGTTTGTGTTTGAGTCGGACTGTTTACGTGCATTATCTGTGGAGGTAAATCTGAGCCTCTTAATTGCTCTTTCCTGCCTTTATCTGCTAAACTCCTATTTGTTCTTGACTGTCGCCTAGTATTTTCTCTTTTTAAACCTTAGGGGACTGCCTAGAACTGCCTTTAAGTAGAGGTCCTTATCTCCTCCAGGACCATTAAGGAGGGACGGGTAACAACACGCATAGAGGTCGTTAAATAAACTCGCTTTATAATCGCTAAGGGGTGGGAAAGGGTAGAAATGGATATGATGACCGGTGCGCTAATGCCACGTGTAGCCCCTCTTCTGAGGAGTGATTACCGGTCATTGTACTGATGTGATCCTATAGGATAAACAACCTAGGACCCCCTATCCCTTACATATGTGTGTTTAGATCATAACTCTTTCAAAACCTTATATGTGTGCCTAGACTCTAAATCTTTTAAACTTTCGCATATATGTGTGCTTAGACTGCGAATCTTCTCAAAAACCTTTATTTATTTACCTATGTGTTTTTATCGCTTATGTGCTACCTGTTTTAAAATTCAAAAAGCTTGTTTGGCCGGGAACCACGGTTGTGGACTTCGAGGGGTTCCTGACACCTTCCCCTTGAAGTAATTTCAAGCCATTACCCTATCTCTGATTATCTAATTTGTGTTTGTAAATGACCCTTAATAGGTGACCTAACGCATCTTAATTCGTTTTGTGTCGAATCTTCAATTCCTTACCCATTTCCCAAAAGGAAATGAGTCGTCCCAGTAATGTTGAATACCCTGACCGATCTGAAAGGAGAGGGAGAAGAGAGGGGGGCGCGACACTTAGCTATCGAAGTGATTGTTGATGATGCTAGTGTTGTGATGAATGTTGATGATACCTAGGAAGTTGTGTTGCTTAATCATGATGAGGATGAGAAGGAAGGCTTTGTGGAATGTGTAAATGCACTACAAGGAATGGGGTCGTATACTTATGAACCCCGAAAATTGTCCTTAGATCTTGAGCACCGGAAGACTCCTCCAACAAAGCCCTCAATCGAGGAGCCTCCCACTTTGGAGTTAAAGCCTTTTCCTTCACACCTAAGGTATGAGTTTCTTGGACCATGTTATAATTTACCTGTTATTCTTGCCTCTTGCTTGACTAACGTGCAGGTAGATTCTACTTTGGCAGCGCTCCAAAAGAGGAAAAAATCTATAGGATGGACATTGGCGGATATTCGGGGTATAAGCCCCGCCTTTTGCATGCACAAGATTATTTTGGAGGAGGATGTCGAACCCTCCGTTGAACATCAAAGAAGACTAAATGAAGCAATGCAAGAGGTGGTGAAGAAGGAGATCTAAAAATGGTTGGATGTCGGGGTTGTTTACCCCATTTCTAATAGCTCGTGGACCTCTCCAGTGCAATGTGTCCCAAAAAAAAGGGTCCATGATTGTGATAACAAATGACAAGAATGAATTGATCCCCACAAGAACTGTCACCGGATGGAGAGTGTGCATGGACTACAACAAATTCACTCGGAAAGATCATTTTCTGCTTCCATTTCTTTATCAAATGCTTGATAGGTCGGCCGTGCATGCTTTTTATTGCTTCCTTGATGGATACTCCGGCTACAATCAAATTCTTATTACTCCTGAGGACCAAGAGAAGACTATTTTCACTTGCCCCAATGGTACTTTTGCATTCTCGCAGATGCCATTTGGGTTATGCAATGCAACGGCGACTTTTCAACGGTGTACGATGGCCATATTCACCGACATGGTGGAGGATTATCTTGAGGTATTCATGGATTATTTTCCGTGGTGGTGAATTCTTTTGATGAGTGCTTGGATAATTTGGACAAGGTATTGTCAAGATGTGGGGAAACAAATTTGGTCTTGAATTGGGAAAAGTGTCACTTCATGGTCGAGGAAGGCATGGTCCTCGACCACAAAATTTCAAAGCAATGTATTGAGGTCTACAAGGCCAAAATTGAGGTGATCTCCAAACTCCCTCCCCCTACATACGTGAAGGGAGTAAGGAGCTTTTTGGGTCATGCGGGGTTCTATCGCCGATTCATCAAGGACTTTTCTAAGGTGGTAAACCCCTTGTGCAAACTTTTGGAGAAGGATGCCAAGCTCCAATTCAATGAATATTGTATGAAGGCATTCGAATTGCTCAAGTTCAAGTTGACTACTACTCCTATTATCACTGCACCAAATTGGAGCTTGCCTTTTGAGCTCATGTGTGATGCAAGTGATTTGGTGGTTGGATCAGTATTGAGGCAAAGTATCAACAAAATCTTCCATATACTATGCTAGAAAGACCATGAATGATACCCAAGTCAACTACACAGTGACCGAAAAGAGCTCCTTGTTATTGTCTTTGCTATGGAGAAGTTCCGCCAGTACTTGATGGGTACAAAGGTGATTGCTTACACCAACCATGAAGCGGTTCGATATTTGATGAGCAAGAAAGATTCTAAAGCAAGACTAATGCGGCGGGTGCTTCTTTTTCAAGAGTTTGATCTAGAGATTCAATACCGAAAGGGTAGTGAAAACCAAGTGGTGGACCACTTGTCTCGTTTGGAGGAGGAGGGGAGACCATATGATGGCCTTGAGATAAATGATTCATTTCCCGACGAGCAACTCCTAGCCATTTCTTATGAGTGGCATTGTACCGAATGTGATTTCTTCAAACCAAAGGAAGAAGCTCAAACGAGATTGCCTATACTATTATTGGGATGAGCCTTATCTCTTCCGAATTTGTACCGATGGTGTGATTCGATGATGAGTACCGGAAGAAGAACAAATGGATATTCCTGAGGCTCGCCACTCTTCGCCATATGGTGGTCACCATGGTGGAGCGAGAACGACTACAAAAGTGTTGAGTTGTGGATTCTATTGGCCTACTCTTTACAAGGACGCTAGCGATCTCGTCAAGCGTTGTGATGAATGTCAAAGGGCCGGTGGGATTTCTAAGAAAAATGAGATGACCCTCACCACCATCTTGGAGATTGACATTTTTGATGTGTGGGGCATTGATTTCATGGGTCCGTTCGTGAGCTCTTATGGGAACACTTACATATTGGTGGCTGTGGATTATGTGTCAAAGTGGATTAAAGTTTTGGCTTTTCCCAACAATGAATCTCGGAGTGTGGTGGCATTTCTGAAAAAGAACATCTTCACAAGGTTTGGTACTCCAAGGGCCATTATTATTGATGGGGGATCACACTTTTGCAACAAAGCTTTTGATACCTTACTCACAAAGTATGGTGTCACTCACAAAGTGTCGACCCTCTATCATCCTCAAGCAAGTGGACAAGTTGAAGTCTCCAACCGGGAGATTAAGAGTATTTTGTCAAAGACCGTGAATGCCAACTGGACGGATTGGTCGAATAAACTTGATGATGCTATTTGCGCTTATAGAACGGCTTACAAAACACCAATTGGTATATCTCCGTATAGTGTTCAGGAAAGCTTCTCACCTACCGGTGGAACTTGAGCTCAAGGCTATGTGGGCATTGAAGAAGCTCAATCTTGAATGGGATGTCGCCGCCAACTTAAAGGTGGCACAATTGAATGAGCTTGATGAATTATGGTTACATGCATATTCAAGTTCGTCCTTATACAAGGACAAGATGAAGTACCTTCATGACAAGTACATCTGGAATAAGGAGTTCAAAGAAGGTGATCTTGTGCTATTGTTCAACTCTCGGTTGCGGATGTTTTCTGGAAAGCTGAAGTCCAAGTGGAGTGGTCCTTTTGAGGTTGTGTATGTGACACCTTTTGGTGCATTAGACTTGAAGAATAAAAATGATGAAGTGTTTAGAGTCAATGGTCACCGGGTAAACACTATCTTGGCAAGGTTGATGATGGCCACGTTGTGGCGTTACTTCATTTCAAGTGATTGATGGTAACCTGCGTCGTGTTGCGACGTTAAATCAGGCGCTTCTTGGGAGGTAACCCATGTTTCTTTTCATTTTTTTTATTTTTCTTCTCTTTTTAGATAGGTTTTGTATTGAGCTAACTGGTTTTGAAGTGAATTGTGAGAATGAGTGTGCATTGCAGGGATAATCTTGAAAAAATTGGCCAAGTGTTGAAATTATGCGGACCGCACCAAAATTGTGCGGGCCGCACAAAAGTGTCAGCAACCGCAGAGAAGGGTCTGCGGCCGCACAAATCTTTGTGCGGCCGCTCAATTAGAGACCCAAAATCACCAACTCTCTGAAGTTTGGTTTTGCAGGAAAGTAGTCAAAATGCGTCCGCACACAAGAATATGCGGCCGCACTCATTTTTGTGCGGACCGCAGAAGTAAGTTCCACAGCAGGTAAAGAGTGTGGACCGCACTCAAAATTGTGCGGCCGCACTCAAGTAAGTTTTTGACCGACTTGGTCAAAGTATAAATAGGGCTTTTCACCACTATTCATACTTTACACTCTCTGAACTCTCAAGCCCTAGAAAACACTGTGCATCACAAAATAGTTCACCAGGCACACTCAGTTCATCAGATTAGTTTCTCACCTGCATCATTCACTACTGGTATGTTCAATCCATGTTAGATTTTTCTCTATTTTTCTTAATTTTTTTGTTTTTGTTTTCTTTGATTAGTTTAGTTATTTTTAGGCCTAAAATGTCAAATATGCTTAATATGTGCTTAAACACATGTGGGTAGTTTCATACATGTTCATTAGGGACTGGGTAAACCATTAATCTTGTCAATTTGTGCATACCATGTTTAATTTGTGAAAAAATTTCAAAAACCCTAAGTTTAGTGTCGTAACTGTTTCAATTGTGCGACCACACACATTTTTGTGCGGTCCGCATAACTGTTAAATAGGGTAAATTGTGTGCTTGAAATGTGCAGAACGCACTCAAAATTTTGCGGTCTACATAAAAATTATGCGGCCGCATAAAAATGTGTGCGATCGCACTTTTGAACTTCAGAGAATCAGAAACTCAGGGCTCGACTTGTGCGGCCCGCACTCAAAATTATGCAGTCCGCACTTAAGGATGTGCGGTCACACTCACAATTATGCGGTCCGCATTTTAGTGTGAGACCGCACTTCAAAATTATGCGATCCGCACTAAACAGTCTGTGGCCGCACTCAGAATTGTGCGGTCTACATTGTCTTTTTGATGACTGTTGTGCTGCAATTGTTCTGCAAATCTTTTAATTGTTTTGAACTCAATTGACATATGTAACTTGTATTGCAGATAATGGTTAGATCACATGGTAGAGACAATACATCAAAGGGGAGAGGTGAATCCTCCCGAGGTAGAGGAAAGGGCACTCACCCTCTGGGAGTGCAGTCCAAGCCCATTACTAAAAAGCCGACCACCGAGAGAGTAAGGGCCACAGAGCCCTCAGAATCTAGCTCCTATGAACCATCAAGGGAAGCCTCTGAGGGTCATTCTATGGAGGTCCAGCCTTAGGCCCAATACCAACCATCCCAACCCACTGGGCGCTATCAATTGCACAATGAACCTATATCCAGCTCTTCTGAGGGTTATAATGCGGGAAGCCAGGGCTTCGAGCCCTCCTCTTCACCAAATCCTCCGGCACCAGTGGCTATTGATGTCGATGATGATGATGTCTCGAATGATGGTAGGGGGGACACTCAAGTGGGTGGCCTTGAGAGGTCAAAGAATAAAGAAATTTGGGAAGATAGATTCGTCAGCTTGACATCATTTAACAGATTCCGGGAATTTTGGCCCATGAGATCGCTCACACTTGAGCGACAGATCTTGATTAAGGATTTGGATATTCACAATCCAAATGCCCTAAGGCAGTTATGGGAGAGAACGGGGTGGAAGTGGTTCACCCACAGTGTCTTAGATGCAAATGAGCACTTGGTCAGGAAGTTCTACGCCAATGTGGCTCACATCAAGAAGGGGACCAAAGTGACAAAAGTGAGAAATCTGAAAATTTGCTTCGACGCCTGCTCTTTGAACACTTATGTGGGTTTTGAAGAAGTGGAGGCAGTCTAGTACCTAGAGAAGTTGACTCTGGGTGAAGAAACTCGCCCTTGGCTAGATTAGATTTTGGCTGCTCTAGGACCAACACCATGGATTACAACTAGAGTCCTTATCATCCGGGCCACCCTCAACTTTGAAGCTAAAGGGTGGCAAACCTTTGTGTGCAGCCGGATTGACCCGAGTCTGAATGAAAACAACCTCCCTCTTCCCCGAGCAGTTCTGGTGGCTTCTATTATGGTAGGGTACCCCATCAATATGGGTGCCATCATGTCTACCAACATCATATTGGCAGTCCGAAAAAGTGAAAAGTCCTACCCCTATCCAAACACCTTCACAGAGTACTTTAATGATGCCAAGGTGGAGTTGAGGCCATATGACACAAAAGTGAAGGCCAAGAAGCCTTTTTCATGGTATCACTTGCAGGGTGCACACAACCCAAAGTTCAAGGGTAAGGACACTACCACCGTTAGTCAGTCTGACGAGCCATTGGTGGTAGGTTCAGAGGCTGCTGTTAAGCCATCTACAGCTCTCATGCCTTCCACAGCAGCCAGACCTTCCACCGAGATAGCCTCCATGCCACCACCTTCATCCTCTAGGCCATCAAGTTCAGTTCCAAAGCCTGCCCCATCCACCTATCCTCTCACTGTGTTGCGAGTCTCCCAAATGTTTGCGAGCCTCAACAACTGCATGCAGACAACCACTTCTAAGATGTCTGACATATCCAGTATGGTTGCAGCGCAGTCCTCTACTCCAGTAGTGCCACAGGTCCATCTGTCAGTGGAGGATACATTAAAGAAGATTCTGGAAAACCAGAAGACTATCATGGACACATTGGTAGCTCATGGTGGTGCTATAGAGGAGTTGACCAAGCAAGTGAAAAAGATGAGAAAGTCTCAGGCCTCAAAGGAAGCAGTGGAGAGTTTGAGAAAGGAGGTGATGAAGTTAGAAGCATCAGGTGATTTGCCTTTTGACCTTCTGATGGAGATAGATCCATCAATACCAACTGACCCAGTAGCACCATCAGCAGAGGCACCATCAACAAAGGCATCAGTTGGCCAATCTGACGAGCCAGATCTCATTTCCCTCACTGCTGAGGAGATGTTTCAAATGCTCACCAACCCTGTTGTCCCTCAGCCCGGTGATGATGAGATTCAGTTAGAGGAGACCGAGGGTGGTGATGCTTCCAGTCACCCTGAGACCACATAGGGAGTTTTCTGTACTCTCTACCCTCTTTTGTGTTTATTTTGCTAAGCATTGAGGACAATGCTTGTTCTTTTTCTGGGGGGTGGTCTATTTTGGTATTTTGGATGACTTGGATGACTTTTCTATGACATTTGATTACATTTGGGCCAGTAATAACATTAATACTCTTTTTATTTTTCTTTTATTTTTATTTTTATTTTCTCCCTCATTATGCATATATTCATCCATCTTTTGTATATTCTATTCCCATCGGTTTGTATATATTCGTTTGCCTTACTTTCAGTAGTTTATTTTATAGCTTCGTCATTTTGTTTTCTTAATCGTATAGCTTCTTAGTTAATTTATTAGCTTCTTTTTTATTTTTTATCTTCTTTTTATGTTTTAGTGAACAATAAGCCTTTAGTTTTCTTAATGCCACGGTTCTTTCCAAAGGTGGGTCTTGTGTGAACCGGGTGGCTCTTCTCAACGATGGATGGCGTGACAAGCTTCTTAAGGGATCGAGTCAGTTTTTTGATGTTTAGGTAGAAAAAAGTAGCATTAATGAATAAATAAGGGTCAATCATGGTTCACTTGGTACCAACACACTTAACTACACGCTTATGGTTAAAAACAAGTTTTTGTAAAGAAATAACTCTAGTTAGTGACGTGGTGACTCTTGTGTTGACTTAGGCAATTATCGGGTGGTTTAGACCATTAGCGATTTTCAATCTTGAATGTGGTTGTTGTGGGCCCTCGACTCTATTCTCTTTAACAATCTGGTTGTGTGAGAGGTGAGGTATTTTGTTACAAGTCCAAGTACCCGTGCGAATGGTCTAGAACTTGCCTCGAATGTGTTTCTAGGCGAAATTCTAAGGTAGCTTGGCTTGAGAAGTGATTGCAAGCTCTCCTTGGACCGTTTTAAAACCTTCCATGGCCCACCAATGATATCATCCTTAGTAAACCCTTTTGATCCTAAAGCCTCTTTTCTTTGATAATCACATTACAAGCCTTTACCCATTTTGTAGTGACCCCCTCTTGGCACCCGAACTTTCTTTAGCACTCATATGATTCAAATGGAAAAAATATAAGTTTGCGGGAGAGACGAGGATTTTAAAGATGGTTTCAAGGCACAAAAAGAGAAAAGAAATGAAGAAGAGGAAAGGCAAAGAAAAAGAAAGGAAGAACAAAGAAAAACACAAAAAGAAAGTGAATAATGTGAAGGGGTTGAAAAGATGCAAAATAAAGCAAAAGTTCAAAGCATGGAGAAAAAAAAGAAGGAGAAGGTGAATATCATGACAAAGAAAGAGTGATGTAAAGTCTCTCTAATCCCCCTAAGGTAAAAGAAAATGACTTAAAGAGTCGGCAAAGTAAGAGTCAAAAGGAGAATATGAACTGCTAAAGGAAGGATGAACCAATTCCATTCCGATATTTCCCTCCTTAGTCCAAAAGCCTTCATTTCATGCCGAAAAAGCCCTACATGATTTCAAATCGAGCAAACTTACATTAGTGGTGATCTACATGATGGGCAAGCATATGGTACTTAGAGCCGGGCTTGTGACACTCTTTTGAGAGTGATGAGTGAATCTTTCTCGAGTCATTGAATTGAGTTCTTCATTCGTGAGTGAGATGAGATTTCGGAGAGTATAGGAGGAGGAGTTTGGGATCCACAGCTACTTGCATGAAAGTGCGAGATTTCTTGATGAACAAAGTCAACCCTTGATGCTCAAGCGTCACATTAGAGCCATTTGTGCTTCAACATTCAATCATATGCTTATTAATGATTCATGAGAGTGAAGGTAATTGGTGGTCCNATTTCGGAGAGTATAGGAGGAGGAGTTTGGGATCCACAGCTACTTGCATGAAAGTGCGAGATTTCTTGATGAACAAAGTCAACCCTTGATGCTCAAGCGTCACATTAGAGCCATTTGTGCTTCAACATTCAATCATATGCTTATTAATGATTCATGAGAGTGTGGGTAATTGGTGGTCCCAATTGATTTGTGTTTGACTCAACTTAGGCCAGCTGAAATAGCCCTTTTATAATGGAGGTGGGAATTGACTTAATTTCTTGAGGATAAGCAAAATCTTAAGTTTAGGGAAGTTGATAAGTAGGGATTTTGAACTCTTATTTTCTCTCTTTTACTTGCATTTTAGCTCAAAATAAGGTATTCCCGAGAACTAATGAAATGTGCTTTCTTGCAGGGATATTGGAAAACTAACCAAAGAAGTAAAAATAACTCAAAAAGGAGTAAAAATTGGACAAGGACCAAAACAAGGCAAAAAGAGCCACAGTACGGACCGCACAATACTGTGTGCGGCCGCAAACTCTAAAGAATCACTGATGGAATTTCACTCATATAGTGCAGACCGCACAATTATTGTGCGGCCACAGAAGATGAGATTCAGAGAGTGTGTTTTAGGCAATTTGAAGATATGCGGACCGCACTATTATTATGCGGCCGCAGGAGCCAAAGTGCAGCCGCACTCATAAATGTGTGGTCCGCAGAAGGAGGTCTAGACCCAGTCCAAGTTCAAGTGTGCGGCCACACTCAGAAATGTGTGGTCCGCACAATTAGATGAAGTTCGGCTGCATCCCAATTTTATGCGATCGCGGGAAGATCAGTTTTACTAGTCAAGCTCAAAGTGCAGACCGCACACAGAATTGTGTGGCTGCACAACCTCAGCAGGGGCATTTTTGTCTGATAGTTTCATCTGGGTATAAATAGAACTTTTTTTCATTATTAGGTAAAGATTTGTAAGTTGGGAGCACCTGAGCCATTTTTATTTACTGTATTGGTTAACCTTGTACTAGTTTAGCTTTTAAACATTAGATTTTCTCTCCTTAATCAAGTATTATGAATTCTATCTTAGTTTCTTCTTTAGTTTCATCATTTTCCATGAGTAACTAAACCCTTAGCTAGGGTTGTGACCCAACCCTAGTATGGGTACTTAATGGGTTATTGATTTAGGGATTATTTATGATTCGGTATATGATATTTAGCCTTGTTCTTGCTTGAATTCTATAATTAATGGTTGAAAACATTGATTCATGCCAAATTGACTTAGTCTCTACTAGAGAAAGTGAGACTAAGTCTTGGAAAACTTGGCTAACTAGGAATTGGGTGAACTCGAGAAATTGATAGCCCCAATTAAAGGGTCAAACTTAGAGATAGTAAGACCCGACTAGAGCATTTATCACTTGTTTCATGAAATACCCATTTGGACTTGAGAAAACCAAATTGGGCAAAATCACCCAAACTACCATGAGGTATAGAGTGAGTAATTGTGTATGATTGTTATGTCATATCCCGATCAACCAAACATGCCCTAAATCTCTAAATCCGTAGATAATCAACTAGGCAGAAGTCGCAACCCTAGATCTTTTATTACTTGAGAAACAACCAAAACCAAAAATATTGTCTCCTAGCTTTGCAATTACAATCAATAGTTTAAAAGTAGAAGTAGAAACAACAATTGAAAATGTGGAAGTGTAATCTAGGGAATATCATACATTCACACTAGGTATATACCTAATCCCACATCTTTCTCCTTGTGGATTCGACCCTGACTTGCATTGGGTTTTTATTGCTTCGACCGCCTCGCAACCTATTCTTGTAGTGTGAGTTTGGGCGAGACCACTATGGAGGGAGTCAATATGATGGTAAACAAGAGAAGAATAAGAAGTCCACAAGTGCAATAAATAGTGGACAATCTTGTGCAAGATGATAGTGGGTATGATCAAGGGATTCTTATAGTGATCAAGAAGAAGAGGTCCAATATGTGAACAACTTTCAAGGAAAAAGAAACAACTACCAAGGACCTAGTCAACAACAACGGAGACCTTCGAGCAATCAAGGCAATTGGAAGTCTAGCAACCAAGGTAATTGGAATGGTAGGAAAAATCAAGGCAATTGTAATGGAAGAAACAACCAAGGGAATTGGAAAAACAATAACAATAAAGTCAATTGGGGAGGCAACAACCAAGTAGGGTGGAACAACAATCAAGAAAATCGGGGGTCGGGTTTTCAAAGGCCCCCGATGTACCAACAACCGAGCAACCCACCTCCTTATCCTTCTCATGGTCCTAGTTCCTCCAAGAATGAAATGGGTCGTATTGAAAACATGTTCAAGCAAATGATGGAGAAGAATTTTGATTCTGATGCCCAACTTGCTTCACACAATACATCAATCCGTAACTTAGAAGTGCAAATAGGTCAAATCTCTCAAGCTTTGAATTTGCGTCCTAAGAGGGCACTACCAAGTGATATGGTGGTGAACCCGAAGGGTGGGAACACTACAGGTGATGAGTGGCTAGAATTCGTGATTTTAAGCATTATATCCCTCGCATTTTATGAGCTTT
>MDKI01201900.1:0-27420 GCA_005239505.1 Nicotiana paniculata
CTGCTCATGGTCCTCCTGGGACCTAAAATATACCAGAATGTCATCAATGAACACAATGACAAACGTATCAAGATAAGGCCAAAATATGTTGTGCATCAGGTGCATGAAGGCTGCTGGGGCGTTGGTCAGCCCGAATGACATAACAAGGATCTCATAGTGGCCATATCTAGTCCTGAAGGCAGTCTTTGGGATATCCGGTTCCCGAATCTTCAACTGATGATAACCAGAACGTAGATCAATCTTGGAGAACACCCTAGAACCCTATAACTGGTCAAATAGATCATCAATGCGAGGCAATGGGTACCTGTTCTTCACTGTCATTTTATTCAGCTGCCGGTAGTTAATACACATACACATCGAGCCATCCTTTTTCTTCACAAATAATACCAGAGAGCCCCAAGGTGATACACTGGTCCTGATGAATCCCTTCTCAAGCAAAACTGCTCCTTCAACTCCTTCAACTCAGGAGGAGCCATGCGATAAGGAGGAATGAAAATGGGCGTGTGCCCGGCAACAAGCCAATGCCGAAATCAATGTCTCTATCGCGTGACATACCCGGAAGATCAACTGGAAATACATCAGAATAGTCTCTGACAACTGGAACTGACTCAACTGTAGGGGTCTCAGTACTAACATCTCTCACATAATCCAAATACGCATCACACCCCTTTCCAACCATCCGGTGAGCCTTAAGAAAAGAAATGACTCGGCGGGGAGTATACTCCAAGGAACCTCTCCACTCTAACCTCGGAGATCCTGGCATAGCCAGCATTACGGTCTTAGCGTGACAATCAAGAATAGCATAATAGGGAGATAGCGAGTCCATACCCAATATAACATCTAAATCTACCATACTGAGTAGCAGCAAATCAGCTCTGGTCTCAAAACCACTCATAGTAATCAAACATGACCGATATACGCGGTTCACAACAAGCGAATCTCCCACCGAAGTAGAAACATAAACAGGGGAACTCAAAGAGTCCCGAGCTATCCCCATATGTGAAGCAAAATAGGAAGACACATATGAATATGTAGAGCCTGGGTCAAATAATACCGATGCATCCCTATGAGAAACGAGAACAACACTTGTAATGACTGAGTCTGAACCAATGGCTTCGGACCGGGCCGGAAGAGCATAGTACCTGGCTTGGCCTCCCCCTCTAGGGCGACCTTGATCTCCCTGACCTCCACCTCGAGCTGCATGAGGTGGTGGGGTAGCATCTGGGGCTGGAAGAATAGATGGAGGACCTGGTGGATGATATGGAGCCTGATAAATCTAAGGGGGTGCACCCTGATAAGTCTGAGGTGGTGCACCCCTCCTCACTCTGGGATAATCTCTGATCATATGATAAGGGTCTACTCACTCAAAGCAACCCCTCAGAGGACGTGGCGGCCACTGCTGACTCTGAACTGGCCTGCTGGGCTGGCCAGTGATTGCACCTCGAGCAGGAGGCACCTGAGATACTGGTGATGCATAATAAGGCTCCTGAGGTCTAGGAGGAGCTAGAATACCGCTGACTGCTGGGAGTGCTGAATGCACAGGGCGACTCACAAAACCCCTACCATAGCGTGCTGGTGCACAAGCTCCTGAAAAATGGCCAGTCTCTCGAGACCTCTTGGCCTCTCTCTCCTCCCTATCCCGGGATAACATAGTCTCAATCCTCCGGGCAATACTAACGTCCTGCTGGTAAGTAATACCAGTCTCCTGCTCTCTGGCCATGCTGGTCCAAATATTGGGGTGGAGTCCCTCAATAAAGCGCCGAACCCTCTCTTTGACAGTGACAACCAAAGCTGGTGCATGGCGAGCCAAATCGCTGAAATGGATTGCATACTCTGACACAGTCATGGCACCCTGGCGTAGCTGCTCAAACTCCGCACGCCAAGCATCCCTGAAGCTATGAGGGACAAACTCAAGTAAGAATATCTCAAAAAACTGAGCCCAAGTAAGTAAAGTTGCCTCGTCCGGGATAACTCAGCTCTAAAGCATGACACCACCGATAAGCTGCTCCCCTCACCTGGAAAGCAGTGAAAGAAACCCCACTCGTCTCCACAATACCCATAGTGCGGAGAATGCGATGACACCCCTCAAGAAAACCCAGGGCGTCCTCCGAAGCTAGTTCACTAAACTCAGGTGGGTGGTACTTCTTGTACCTCTCAAGTCGAAGTTGCTTTGCCTCAGGAACAACTATCCTACTCTCATGCTGAGCTGGAGCTGCTGGGGGCATAGGAATATACTCTGGAACCTGCCCAATATGAACCCTTTACTCAGGAGTACGGTCCGCGGGAGTCTGTGTCCCTCCTCCGGCCTGGGATGTAGCTGGAGCTATCGGGAGTAGACCCGCCTGAGACAGAGTACTGAAGGCACTCAAGAACTGGGCTAATGTCTCCTGGAGGCCTGGAGTAATAGTATGGACCTCCCGTGCCCCTCTAACTGTAGCTGCTGGGGGCTCCTCTCCTCTACTCTAGCCGATGCTCGGGCTACACCGCGTACTCGACCCCTGCCCCCGCCCCTGCCTCTGGTGGCTCTGACTAGGGGCTCGGGTGCCTGGTCATCAGTATGCCCGGTACGGGTACGAACCATCTGCAACCAAGAATAGAATAGAGTTTAAGAATTTGATGACAACAACTAGCACGATAAGGAATTCCATAGGATTTGATTGTTCTTAACAATTACATAACCTCTCGAAGATAGGTACAGACGTCTCCGCACCGATCCGCGAGACTCTAATAAACCGGCTTGTGACTTGTGACTCCTATGAACCTAGACACTCTGATACCAACTTGTCATGACCCAATTTACCCTCCAAAAGGTATCGTGACGGCATCTAGTCTCTATGACTAGGTAAGCCTAAAGTTTTCAGAAAATAACATAATCAATAAAATAAAGACAGAAAAGATATCAAGTAAATATAACGTAGCTACTCAGCATATACATTTTTACTTCCCAAAACCCGAAATGTCACCATAGTCACAAGCTCTATACTAAATGTATCTCTATACAATGAAACAATGGAAAAAAATATACAAGTCTTCTATGCCTATACTAGAGTAGAAGGGGATTCCTGGGATTCTGCGGACGCGGCAGAATTAACTCGCGGTCTCCTGGATGCTGATAGGACGGCTCCTAACCACGATACTGGGTGTTTGTACCTGGATCTGCAGGTAAAACATGCACAGGAAAGGGCGTGAGTACTCCATATTTTGTTCTCCGTAAGTGCCAAGCCTAACCCCAGTCAAGTAGTGACGAGGTCAGGTTGAGGCCCTACTGAGTTTGTAAAACAAGTCAATATATAATTTTAAAATGTGAAAAATTGATAGGCAATGATAAACTGGATTAATGAAATTGGAAAGATTTAATAACATAAAGAGAGCCCTCGGCTCACCAAAGCATATATCTCAACAGTAAATGTGCAATGCAGTACACGAGGAAAGATCCCGGATCTCAGTCCGTCCCAATTTAAATATGCTATGCAGTACAGGGGGAAAGCTCCCAGATCTCTATCTGTAGTCCCAATTTAAATATGCATTTCAGTACAGGGGGAAAGCTCCCGGATCTCGGTCCGTAGTCCCAATTTAAATATAAAATGCAGTACATGGGGAAAGCTCCCGGATCTCTGTCCTTAGTCCCAATTTAAATATGCAAGGCAGAAGTATGTCAATTATGGCTTAAGTAAACAATCCAGGAAAAACAACAGGTAAGGGTAGAGTAAAAATACCTAAGCATGATGTGACTAGTAGCAAATAAGAGGAAATCAAGTCAAAACAGGTAGGCATGCTTATTCTTAGGCTATATACTCAATTAAGATAGGAAACAGTAATGTATGAATGAAAATGAGCGATTTCATGGGAGTAAAAATAGGATTTTAGCAACAATGACCCATGTACGCACTCGTCACCTCGTGTACACGGCGTCCACACCATAAAATCAATATAAAAATGCCTAAGGGGAAGACCCCAACACAGAATTAGGCAAGCCACTTACCTGGACTGTGCTAATCAACTCAATACCAAGCTCTTGCCACGAGTATCTGACTCCGGGTTGCCCAAATCTATTCAAATCGATTGCATGGTGTAAATATCACTTCAAGGGAAAAAAATAGCTAATTATTTATAAGCTAATATGCGAAATTAGGAAATTCGCCCAAAAAGTCCCCCGAGCTCGCGTCTCAGAACCGGCTAAATTTTATATTTCCTGAACACCCATTCGCTCATGAACCCACTCGAACAAGAATCAACAGAATCCGACGTCTAAATCTCCCTAAATCCTCAGATTTCTACTTGGGAAGATTTCATCCCATTTCCATGATTTTTCATCCAATTTCCTTGATTAGATTGAGGAAAATGATGGAGATTATAAAGTGACTAAGGTTAGAAAATGTTACCTATGATCCTCCTCTTCAAATCCCACTGAAAATCACCAAGTTACGAGCTCACAATCGATTTTGGAATTATGAAATTCAAACCCTAAGATTTTTGGTATAAACTGCCCAGACATTTTGCACCTGCGACACTGGGATCTCACCTGCGGTGCCGCACCTGCGAAAACTCAATCGCAGGTGCATAAGTTCATTAAGTGGCCTTGGGTCGCACCTGCGGCACCCCTTCGCACCTGCGTGCCCGCACCTGCAGAAACACCATCACAGGTGCGGAACTTCATATAATGACCTAGGGTCGCACCTGCGGCTTCCCCTTCGCAACTCTGTGTCCGCACCTGCAGAAATACAATCGCAGGTGCGAGACACCAGAACCAGAATGGTTCAGCTGTTCTCAATTTCACAAAACTCACGCGTTGTGCATCCGAAACAACCTCGAGGCCTCCGGGACCACAACCAATCCTACCAACTGACCCTAGTACCTTGTTCAAACTTGGTCGAGCCTTAAAAACACATCTCATAACATCAAAATCATCAATTATGCATGAATTCAAGCCTAAGAACTTAGGAAATTTCTAGAATTCACATCCGACGCCGAAACACGTCTAAACTCATCCGAATGACCTCAAATTTTGCACACAAGTCATGAACGACATTACGGACCTGTTGTCGCTTTCAAAAATCCATTCCGAGTCCGATATCAAAACCTCACCTATCGACCGAAATCGCCGAAATTCTAACTTTCGCCAATTCAAGCTTAAATCCACAACCGACATCGAAAACACATTCCGAGCACGCTCCTAACCCCAAAATCACCCAACGGAGCTAACAGAGTCGACAAAATTCCATTCCGGATCCGTCTTCACACAACTCTAGTGACCGCCAGATTTCTAAAGCTAAATTCCACATTTATGGACTATGTGCCCAAAATCACCTCAGATTTCATCACTCAATGCTCCGACAAGTTCCAATAACATAAATAGATATGGGAGAAACGGTATATAGGGGATCGGGGCATAAATTCTTAAAACGACCGACCGGTTCGTTACACTACCAAAGCGTGTAATTTCAGCGATGCTCAAAACAATCCTCAAGGAAAAACAACAGAAGCAAGAATTGAGGAGGAGCAACTTTTTAAGTTGCAACAACTGAAGCAAAAGAGGAGTGTTGAAATTTTATTGCTTTCAGTTACTGTAGTAACTTTTTTAGCATAATAAGTTACTTAGTTTTAGAATAAATTCACTTTTTGAATTTAAATTTCCGTTAGATTTTTTAGGTTTGTTGATATATTTTGGATTTTTTAAGTTTTTCTTATATAGATTTTTCTTCAGATTATTGTATTGGTAAAATTGAGCTTCACACGTGTAATAATTATGATGACTCAACAATCCATGTGGAGCAATGAAGGCATGAAAAATGGACGAGACTTTCTGAAGAGGTATGAGATAAAGAGGAATGGAACAACATACCCACGGGGTAATCAGATACGGGAATCTCAACCGAATTGAGATGACTAAGGGACACGATCAGAATGAATCAAGATGGAATAAAGGGCAGATTCATGGATCTTCAATAAATGAGCCAAACGTTAGATAATCTTCACGCAACAGTTACAATTAATCATTGCAACGTTACATTAATGCCATTATTAGTCATTAATGCTCAATCACTTAAAAGAGTAGACGTTATATTAAGAAATTCCCTATATAAGGGAGTAAAATATAACTTGTAAGGACCCTTTCAAACCACTATTGAAATATACTTAATTTTTACGCTTCATTATTGCTTTCTATTTATGAATTTACTTACAATTATTTCCAAATTATTTTGGTTATCAGAAACCCATATTCTTATTAAAATAGCTTTGGCTGAGAATCTAATTCTTTGGTTAAACAAATTGGTTCCGCTGCCGGGGATCTGATAATCTCTTTTTTCCTCAAACAACATTCTGTGAATTATGTCGAACGCCAACGACAACAACCAACAGAGGGTTGGAACTCCAGTTCCATCACCTTCAGGATCCCTACGAGGCTCAAGGGAACATTCCCTAGAGAGATCTACGACTCAAGACAATAATCACAATGGAAATGAACAAACAAGAGAACAAGACCCTATAAGACAAATGATTGGTGAATATACGACTCAAGCCTTACAAGCTTTCATGAGGGATTACCAGCTGCATCACCTCCTCCTCCTCCTAATAACACCAGAACTGTGGAAAATCCACAATCCGGGTTAGCAAATTCGGGAAATAGAGGCACTCCAAATGAGTCCCTCGAAGCAAGACCAGGTATGTCCAATAATCCAGAATTACAATCTTTATTACTAACCTTACAAAAACAGGTGAAGGAACAAAACAACTGAATCGAGCAAATTCCTAAAGTACCACCTGTCATCAAGGGCATTGACGTTGATAGATATTCTCAAAAACCTTGGAAGCCAAGCACAACACCTTTGCCTATTCCCAAGAAATTCAAAATTCCTGATATTACCAAGTACGACGGGACAACCAATCCACGTGATCATGTAACTGCTTTTACTACAGAAGTAAAAGGCAACGACCTGATTAAACGAGAAATTGAGTCAGTACTGGTCAAGAAGTTCGGAGAGACACTCACCAAAGGAGCACTAACATGGTATTCTCTTCTACCCAAAAATTCTATTGATTCTTTTGCTGAGGTTGCAGATTCTTTTATAAAAGCACATTCCGGTGCACAAAAAATTGAAAAAAGAATGGAAGACATATTCAAAATAAAACAAGGAGACGGGGAGTTGCTCCATGAGTTTGTAGACAAATTTCAACGAGAAAGAATGATGCGACCAAGGGTACTTGACAATTGGGTAGCAATGGCGTTTGTGAGCAGTTTAAATGATAAAAGCTCAGAAGCCACGAGAAGACTCAAGGAAAGCTTGAGAGAATTCCCAGCCACGACATGGAACGATGTCTATAACAGGTACAGTAACAAGTTACGAATAGAAGAAGATACCATTGCTCAATCAAAAGAAGAAGACAGAACCAGTTTAGATTCTCCGAACAGGTAAGAACAGGTACGACCCGTATATGGGACCTTCGAGACGAGAAACTCGTTCCAAGTTTGAAAACACACGGTCATAATACAAACCGTCAAATAGAGATACGAGCTCATCCTCATCAAGATCCAGAAAGGATTGGGATGAATGAAATAGAGATAATGCAAGAATTGGAGACTACAACTTCAATGTAGGTACTTCTAAATTAATTACAGTACTTAGAAACATGGGCGATAAGGTTCGATGGCCCAAAGAAATGAGATCGAATCCAAACAGAAGGAATTCAGACTTCTGGTGCAAATTCCACAACGATCATGGACACAGAACATCAGATTGCAGATTATTGCAAGGTGAGGTAGAACAATTATTAAGATAGGGCTATCTAATAGAGCTGTTTAGTGAAAAAGGTAAATAGACATATATGAAGAACATGCAGGAGCCCCTGAAACCACCATCTCTAAAGAGAACAGTGAATGTGATACACGGAGGAGAGGAGGTAAACAGAGTAGTCTGCAAAAGAACAAAATTCACAATTACACACGGGAAGAGGATTCGTGAAGCTATGGAAGCCGACAATATATCACTAGACGACGCAAATGTCAATGGATTGCTTCTTCCTCATAACGACGCACTGGTAATATCCCTACTTATACATAACACTAACGTAAAAAGAGTGTTAATTGATCCAAGTAGCTCAGTCAACATCATTTTGTTGAGAGTTGTGGAAGAAATGCTAATGAAGGATTGAGTAATCCTAAAATCACGAGCCTTATCTGAGTTTGACAACTCTACGGTCATAACAAAAGGAGAAATTGAGCTTAGTACCTATGCAGAAGGAGTAATAAAAAATACGAAATTTAAAGTCATTGATACCGATATGGCTTACAACGTAATCATAGGGAGAGCATGTGTTGAATCAAGAAGCTTAATGGTTTTGAAGAATGACAAATGTCCTCAGAGTTGAACCAGGTCCATCATGGAATACATAGACATGCAGACTGAATGGCATGAGAAGAGTTCACATACAGGATATAAACACCATCACCGAATTAAGGGGATATCCCTTGATCGAAAAGATTACAAATTGATAGGGAGATGGAATTCGTATTCAGGAAGGACAGAATCAAGATAGAGGAGGATCTAGGAAGTTGAGATCAACCCAAGCTCTTCAACCAAGGAAGAGTTGCATCAGAATTCTACTATATTGTCTCAACTACTGATCTTATATATTGTCAAGGTGTTTCTACTTAACAGGGCGCACAAACATAGAAGTGAAACAAGAATTGAGAGAAAAATTACCAAAGCAATTTTGCAAGCTATTCGTGTGAAGAATTCCTACGCGAATCAAAAGCTACTTGAACCAGCTCGAAGAACCAGTTCCATCTGTTATCTTTTGAGTCTAGTTGTTTGTAGTAAGTGATACAAATTGTATCTTTCAGCTTTATCTAGAAGCAATTGTAATAGGTACACATTATTCAAGTTAGAGTTAACTTGAAGCTTGTCGCAATTAGCTAGAGTCTAGTTTGCCACAAGGGGATTAGAGTTAGTCATTAGGTTTATAAAAGAGTTTATTTTGTAAATGTTGTTTGGCTCATTGACTTAGTGAAGAGTTTGGGAAAATCTTACTGGGAAGTAGGTCGTGGTTTTTTCACCTTTTGAGCCAGGTGTTTTCCACGTAAAATTGTTGTGTTCTTTTATTTTTGCAATTATTATTCCGCAAACTGTAGAAGTTGGAACACCTAGAAGAACCTGGTCCTTCTATAACTACAGCACCCGAAAATTGGACACCACACAAATCAACCCCCCCCCCTCTTGTGTGGTATTGACGTATGAAATATCAATTGGTATCAGAGCAGGTTATCCTTGAAGAGTTTAACACCCTAGGAAAAGATCAAAATGAGTGCACCACCTGGGAACTGGGAAGGAAAATCAACCGCTTGGTCACCACTCTTCAACAGGCAGTACTACTCCTGGTGGAAGAACATGATGAAGGATCACTTAATTGGGGAAGACTATGAACTATAGGACATAGTCACTGATGGTCCTTTGGCTACTATAAAAAATACCGCTGAAGGAGTAGACGTGCTAAAAACAAGAGTTGATTGCACTGCTGAAGACTTAAGAAAATGGGAGAAAAATGCTAAAGCCAAAAAGTGGCTTGTGTGTGGACTTGGTCCGGACGAGTATAGTAGATGCAAGTGGCTCATGAAGGAACAACTCAAGTGAAAAGTTCAAGAGGAACTCTACTATACTCCCAATATGAGAACTTCACTATGAAGGAAGGAGAGACAATCCAAGAGATGTATACAAGGTTCACAACACTGACAAATGAACTCAAGTCTCTTGGAAGGGTCATTCTTGAAGAAGATAGGGTTGAGAAAATCTTGACTAGGGTTTTGCCAATTTCTTGGGAAAGAAAGATCGCAGATATCCAAGAATCCAAGAACATGGAAACCCTTAGGTTGGATGAGCTAATTGGAAATCTCACTGCCTACGAACTCAGAAGGCAGACAATGAAAATGGATGCTACTAAGAAGGAAAGAAGTCTGGCATTAAGAATCACTGAGAGAGCAGATATGGAGGAATATGAGATGGCCATGATCACCAAGGAATTCAGAAACTACCTCATAAGAAAGAAGGGCATCTCAAGAGGTGGAAACTATAACAAAGCAAAAGCTCTAGAAAAGCCAACCAATGAGGGATGCTACAATTATGGAAAAACTGACCATCACATCAAGAACTGTCCTCAGTGGGAAGTGGAATGGAAAAGGGAAAGATCTGAACGAAGGAGCTGGAATAAAGAACTGGTCCATCCCAAGAAAACCACAATGAAAGCTATGGTTGTTTCTTGGGGAGAAAGCTCAGACGAAGAATCAGAAGATGGAGATGGAGAGGAACACACACTTATGGCAATTGGTGAATCAGATGAGGAATCATGTGAAGAACTAGAGGTAAGTATATTCCATCTCAAAAACAAGATTAAATTTCTATCCAAAGAAAAACTCTCTGAGTTGCTACTTGATTTCATGGATGTTCTGAAGAAATAAATAAAGAAAAAGAGCAGTTGTCTAAGTATTGTGTAATGTTAAAGGCAAAGTGTAAGAACCTGGAACTCATAGTAAGTGAATCCAAAAATGAAAACACTGTCTTGAAGAACCAGGTTCATCCACTTGAAACTCAGGTCCTAGAGCTAAAATCTAAAAATTTTAAACTGAAACTAGGAACTAGCAAGAAGACAACTGATAACTCTCAACTCATGTTAGAAGAAAATGTAGGTAAACTAAAGGATAAGTTGTACAATAAAGATGAATAGATAAGAGTACTAAAATAAGAACTTGGTAAGGTCAAACATGAATTAGATCAAACATGCAAATGGAATAAATCCTCTGATGCCTTGACATGGCTTCAAGAAAATCATAGTAGTAACAGAATAGGACTTGGTTTTGGGAGTCATCTGCCCAAATGGGATCCCAAAAGCAAGTACCTCACTCTTCCTTAAAACAAAATTTGCACCCACTATGGTAAGACTGGTCATTATAAGATTGAATGCAATGCAAAAGAGCAGGCCAGTCGAAAGAATGAAAGTTTTGTTCGAAAGAAAAATTGGCTGCCAAATTGGGCCAGGAAAAGTTTAATTCATCCTTTCTCTCATAGAAAAGGACCCAAATTAGTTTGGGTCCCTAAGAATAGCCCTTGATTTTCTTTTGCAGGTTCAAGTGAGAGGAAGCAGTCAGCTATGGTACTTGGATAGCGGCTACTCAAAACACATGACAGGAAAAAAGGAATGATTCATTTCACTTGAAAACCTCAAAGGAGGAAATGTCTCCTTTGGAAATGGGAATAAAGGTGAAATTATTAGGGTTGGTAAGGTAGTTAAGGATGAAACACGTTCCATTGAGAATGTGTGCTTGATAGATGGCTTGAAATAGCCTGATCAGTGTGTCACAATTGTGTGACAGATGTAACCTGGTTGCATTCACTTCCACTAAATATTTTGTGATTAATATTATCACTGACAAGATTGTCTTGCAGGGAAAAAGAGTGAATAACATCTATGTCATAGACCTGTCCACACTATCAGAAAACGAACTCACTTGTTTAAGTGTGTTGGACAGTGATCCCCTCCTTTGGCACAAAAGACTTGGTCATGCAAGTTTAAATCAGCTTAACAAACTAGTCTCCAAGGACCTAGTGGTAGGTCTCCCTAACATTAAGTTCAAGGAAGACCAAGTTTGTGAGGCATGTGAAAGGGGGAAGCAGGTAAGATCCTCGTTCAAAAGCAAAAAAATAATCAGTACCACCAGGATGTTGGAACTGGTTCATATGGATCTATGCGGTCCTATGAGAACCTTGAGCAGAGGTGGTAAGAAATATATAATGGTGCTTGTATATGACTAATCCAGGTTTACCTGGACTTTGTTTCTAACATATAAAGATGAAGCATTTTATATGTTACTTCACTTGTTAGAAAAACTCAAAAACTGTTAGGAAATCAACTTGCATCAATAAGATTTGATCACGACACTGAATTTGAAAATACAAAGTTTGCTGAATTTTGTGATGAACATGGCATAAATCACAACTTCTCTGCCCCTAGAACTCCACAACAAAATGGAGTTGTTGAAAGAAAGAACAGAACTCTTGAGGATATGACCAGAACTATGCTTCTTTCTAGTAAACTACCCCATAGTTTCTGGGCAGAGGCAATAAACACTGCATGTTACATCATAAATAGGTGCATGACCAGACCACTTGTAGAGAAAACTCCCTATGAGTTACTTAAAGGGAGAAAGCCCAATATATCCCATCTTAGGGATTTTGGATGCAAGTTCCTTTGCACAACAATGGAAAGGACTCCCTAGGTAAATTTGATCCCAAAAGTGATGAGGGAGTATTCTTGGGATATTCATCACATAGTAAGGCTTATAAAGTATATAATAAAAGAACTATGTGTGTATAAGAGAGTGTGCATCTTGTCTTCGATAAAACTAACATTCTTTCTAAGAGACATGAATAGGAAGATGGGGAGATTGGACTGGTCAGAAACAGTGATCAAACTGGAGAAATTATGGAAGAAGGAACAGGTGATGGACCAGGTCCAACTACCCTAAGCAACCTGACAGGGGGAACTCAACAGCAAACCTCATTGGAACTTGGCCCTGATCCTATTCCACAGCAACAAGGCACCATGGGATCATCAAGTTGTGAACAATTGGTGTTAAAACCACACAGATATCAGAGTTCTCACCCTATTGAGAACATCATAACAGACTTAACATCTAGAATCAAAACCAGATCCTCCTTGAAATATCTGTGTGCTTTTGATGTCTTCCTATCCTTGATCAAACCAAAGAATGTTGCTGAAGCCTTACAGGATGTTGACTGGGTAAATGCGATGCATGACGAACTAAATCAATTTGAAAGAAGTCAAGTTTGGCATATGGTACCCAGACCACTAGATAGATTAGTGATTGGCATAAAGTGGGTCTTCCGAAACAAACTTGATGAAGATGGAACAACTACAAGAAACAAGGCCAGACTGGTTGTCCAAGGATATAGTCAAGAAGAGGGCATAAACTATGATGAAACTTTTGCTCCTGTGGCAAGACTAGAGGCAATCAGGCTCCTCATAGAATTTGTTGCCTACATAGAATTTACTCTCCACCAGATGGATGTCAAGAGTTCTTTCCTCAATGGCTACCTTAAAGAGAAAGTATTTGTCAAGTAGCCTCCAGGATTTGAAAGCAAGGATAAATATGACCATGTTTACAAACTTGACAAGGCCTTGTATGGACTCAAACAAGCACCAAGAGCATGTATGATCAGCTATCTAAATTCCTGCTAGAACATGACTACAAAAGAGGTAAAATTGATAGCACCTTGTTCTTAAAGGAAAAGGGGAAGGATCTCCTGGTAGTACAAATATATGTAGATGACATAATATTTGGGGCAACCTCTGAAAAATTAAGTAAGGAATTTGCTAATCTTATGGGAGTGAATTTGAGATGAGCATGATGGGTGAGCTTAATTTCTTTTTAGGCTTACAAATTAAACAAAACTCAAATGGAACTATGATCCATCAGCAAAAATATGTGAAAGAGTTGCTCAAAAGATTCAAAATGGAAGATTCAAAAGAAATTGACACTCCCATTGCAACAGCCACAAAATTAGATGTAGATGAACCTGGTTCATCTGTTGATCAAAAGTTGTACCGAGGGATGATTGGGTCTTTATTATATCTTACTGCCAGTAGACCTGATATTGTTTTCAGCGTAGGGATTTGTGCAAGATTTCAGGCTAATCCCAAGGAATCCCATCTAACTGCAGTGATGAGAATCCTGAGATATGTGAAAGGCACCACTGACCTATGCCTTTGGTATCCTAAAGGTAGTAATTTCGATCTTGTAGGATATGCTGATGCAGATTATGCAGGCTTCCTGGTAGACAGGAAAAGCACCTCAGGCATGGCACATTTTTTGGGCTCTTGCCTTGTGTCTTGGGCCACCAAGAAACAGAACCCCGTAGCTCTGTCTACTGCTGAGGCTGAGTACGTGGTTGTAGCCTCATGTTGTGCTCAATTACTATGGATTAAGCAACAACTCATGGACTTTGGTATAGAGGTTGGATGCATTCCTATCTTCTGTGACAACACTAGTGCTATTAGTATGACGAAGAACCCGGTTCATCATAAAGAACCAAGAACATAGATGTTAGACACCATTTCCTAAGAGATAACTATGAAAAGGGAATGATCTCAATTGAATGTTTTTCTACTGACAAACAAATCGCTAACATCTTTACTAAATCACTAAGTAGAGAGCATTTTGAGAGAAACATATTAGAATTAGGGATGATTAGGATCGCCTAATTAAACCAGTTCAAAATAAAAAATAAAAAATAAAAATTTGGCTAGAATCTCTGAAATATGTAAATGATCAGAATAATCATTGCTCAGTTTCATGTCTTAAATGCCATACTCTCTTGCCATGTGCTAATATGACTCTTTGGTTGCTAATGATGTTTTTCTATTTTAGTAAATTGAGGCCAAAACAAGAGACTCTAACACGATGAAACTAGTTCATCGTTGCTGGTTCATCTGACTGAAAAGGTATGTACTAATCACTATACACTTATTTAAATAACTATAGCTGCTCATGATCAGGACTCTATCCATATTAAGCCTATTTCAAAATTTCAGTACTTATCTTAAAATGAACCCGTTCCAAAGAGTCCAATCAAATTTTAATTAGCCTAGATTGTAGGGAGTCATAACCATAACTTATCACTGACACTCCTGAGTCGATTAGACTCCTAATTGACCAAGAATAACACATGTTGCATATTTATTAATCACGCCTTTAAAAACCCATCATTACCTCTATAATTCTTCACTCTCTTTACTTCAAAAAGGCAGAATCGTCGAAACAAGTTCATAATTCTACTCAATCAAATTGATCAAAGTCCTTTAATCTCCAAAATTTCATAACCATGTCTTCTACATCACCTCCTGCTACATCCTCATCAACCACTCTAGAATACAGTATCGCGCTTGAGGATACTGGTTCCAACTCTCCATCACAACAAAGTTCTTCCACCCAATATCCATCGAGTTCTTCCACTCGTCAAAACATCCCAGTTCCAGAACCCACTCTTTCTCCCCCAATAGCTCCTTCCATACCACCAAGCCCTACTCCAGTACCCAGAAAAAGGCGAGTGAAAATGCTAGCTAGAAAAATTGTTGCTTTTGGCTCTCTTGCTCGGAAATTAAATGCCAAACTTCAGGAAAGCCAGACCCAAGATTCTAAAAACTCCAGCGAATCTTTCAAGTCTACAAATGACGAGGAAGCAACTGGTTCTTCTGACACTGAAAAGGTAACTTCTGAAATTAGGTCTAATTCGATCATTGTTAAAAATAGGTTCATATTAATTGGGTCTGTAGTAGATGTGGAGATTCCATATAGTAGGAGAAAAGGTGGTAAAAATAAGGGAAATGAAATTGAGAGAGAGGGAGAAAGAAGTTCAGAAAGGGGAACAGGAGAAGAAGGTGCTACACTGGCGATTTGTGGTCCTGCCCCAGTGATTTATGAGGAGGGTGTCAAGGACTTAGGGGGAAGCAACTCTGGAGAAACTTCAGAAGGATTGGAAAATTTACAGCATGCAACTGATGAACCTGGTTCATCCATTGAGGAAACCTTGGCAGAACTGATGAGAAAATTAGGGGAAAGTTACAAACCCAAAAAGAAGAGAACCCCCAAAGCAAATAAAGTTGATACTCAAGTAACAACCAAGAAAAGAAAAGCCCCTTCATCTGCTGATGTTCCTATTCCTAACAGTCGCACTACAAGAAGTGCAATCAGTCAGAGTGGTGAGGAGTTGCAGAAAGCTCTGAGGGAAAGTAAGAAAAAGAAATCTGCTAAGGGGAAGGAAAAAGTTGGTGAGCCTGTTGAGGCTGTTGATGTTGATGAGATGGACCTGGTCCATCAAGAGGAACAACTGGAATAGGTTGGGATTGAGACACCCAAGCCCAAGAAGGCCAAGACTTCTTCCAAGAAGTCAGCTTCTGTGTTTGCCACACCTTCAACAAGTGCAAAGCGAACCAGGTCAAAATCAAAGAAAGTTCAATTCAATGATGATGTTGAGTGGAGTGGAGAAGAATCAGAGGAGTCTGGTGGGGAGACAGACAAATTAACAAAGTATGGGAAGCATACTATTTTGAAAGGGAATCTGCTTAGGGATCTTGAAGAATCCGAGACAATTTATCTTGTGGATACCTTGGATGTGCAGGGTTGGAAGGACCTGGTCCTTCATCTTGACGGCAGGCTAGCCAGAAATCAAATTGTGGAACTTATGGTGAATGCGGAGGTCAAGGATGTAAGAGTTTCTACTAGGGTACAGGGGGTTGAGATCTCTTTTGATGCCAAAGATCTGGGCGAGATACTTGGTATTCCCTTGATACGATGACTACACCAGGTAGAGGTGGCCAAGCTTGGATGGACTCCCTTCAGCCCTCCAAATCACAAGGAAGTTCAGTGAGAATGAGCAGGAGATGGAACCTAAGGATGTGTTCAAAAGTGAAATGAGACCGCAACACAAACTAATCTGTGAATTTGTCATCAAGTGCCTACTGCCCAGGCAAGAACGAAGGCATATTGCAAACTACATGGATATCACTGTCATAGAATGCTTGTACAGTGGTCGGCAGGTTAATTAGACCTCTTTCATTATTCAACTACTGGACAGGGTAGTGAATGGATCCAAGGCACATGCCATACCATATGGGTTCATTCTTATGACGTTGCTTTCTCACTTCAAGGTGCCTATGAAGAAGGCTGAAATGGCTACTGTCAAGGACCATTTTGGGAAGAACACGTTACTGACTTGCGATTATATTATGAATGTTCCTGAGGATGAACCTGGTTCATCAAGGAAAATGCCTGTGAATAGCAAGGTCAGGGCGCTTGTGCATGAAGGTGAGGTTAAGGATGTTGATATCCTTCGATTGACGACCCGCCTTACGAGGTTGAAGCTGAGCGGGATGCGCTCAAAGCTGAATTAAAATGAAAAGGAGAAGAATGAGAGTGTTCTTCAACAGATGCTCTCTCTTCTTGAAGAAAAGAAGCCAACCTCTACCCCTTCCCAGCCTTAGGTGTCCAGTGCCATTCCTAAACCCTCTATGACCCAGTTCGGGATTTGTTTTGTCTCTTTCTATTTTTTCGCTCATGGCTATGACTATTTTTATTTCTCTTTGTGTGTGGTACATGAACTATTATCAAATCAATGAATTGTGTTGTTTATGATCTTAATTTTATCTCAATTTCTTAAATAGCCTGCATTTTTGGTTTCTTTTGATGATTAATTCGTGTTTGCACCTGCAGTTGTCTCAATGGCCATGAGTAATTATTATACATCTGATAATTTTAACGTTTTGCAGCTTTTTGATGATGCCAAAAGGGGGAAGATGTGCTCTATGAAAAAATGTGATGTTTATAAACTGGTTCTCTACGATAAATGCTTAATGTTATAAAAAGGGCCTATGTTGGATTGAAGTGTCTACAGGTTTAAGCACAGAAGATGTGCTCTATGAAAAATTGTGATGTTTATAACCTAATGAACCCGTTCTCTATGATAAATGCATAATGCTATAAAAAGTGCCCATGTTGGATTGAAGTGTCTACAGGTTTAAGCACAGAGCTTGTCATCATCAAAAAGGGCGAATTTGTTGAATCAAGAAGCTGAATGGTTTTTAAGAATGGCAAATGTCCTCAGAGTTGAACCAGGTTCATCATGGAATACATAGACATGCAGACTGAATGACACGATAAGAGTTCACACACAGTAGATAAACACCATCACCGAATTAAGGGGATATCTCCTGATCGAAAATATTGCAAATTGATAGGGAGATGGACTTTGTATTCAGGAAGGACAGAATCAAGATAGAGGAAGATCTAGGAAGTTGAGATCAACTCAAACTCTTCCACCAAGGAAGAGTTGCATCAGAATTCTACTACATCGTCTCAACTACTGATCCTATATATTGTCAAAGTGTTTCTGCTGAACAGGGCGCACAAACATAGAAGTGAAACAAGAATTGAGAGAAAAATTACCAAAGAAATTTTGCAAGCAGTTCGTGTGAAGAATTCCTGTCCGAATCAAAAGCTTTGAATCATCTCGAAGAACCAGTTCCATCTGTTATCTTTTGAGTCTAGTTATTTGTAGTAAGTGATTACAAATTGTATCTTTCAGCTTTATCTAGAAGCAATTGTTATAGGTACACAATATTCAAGTTAGAGTTAACTTGAAGCTTGTCTCAATTAGCTAGAGGCTAATTTACCACAAGGGAATTGGAGTTAGTCCTTAGGTTTAGAAAAAGAGTTTATTTTGTAAATGTTGTTTGGCTCATTGACTTAATGAAGAGTTTGGGAAAATCCTACTGGGAAGTAGGTCGTGGTTTTTGCACCTTTTGAGCCCGGTGTTTTTCACGTAAAATTGTTGTGCTCTTTTATTTCTGCAATTATTATTCCGCAAACTGTAGAAGTTGGAACACCTAGAAGAACCTGGTCCTTCTATAACTACAACACTCAAAAATTGGACACCACACAAATCACCTCCCCCCCCCCTCTTGTGTGGTATTGACATATGAAACATCAATTGGTATCAGAGCAGGTTATCCTTGAAGAGGTTAACACCTTAGGAAAAGATCAAAATGAGTGTACCACCTGGGAACTGGGAAGGACAATCAACCGCTAGGCCACCACTCTTCAACGGGCAGTACTACTCCCGGTGGAAGAACAGGATGAAGGATCACTTAATTGGGGAAGACTATGAACTATAGGACATAGTCACTGATTGTCCTTTGGCTACTATGAAAAAGACCACTGAAGGAGTAGACGTGCTAAAAACAAGAGCTGATTGCACTGCTGAAGACTTAAGAAAATTGGACATCACATAAATCACCCTCCTTCTTGTGTGGTATTGACGTATAAAACATCAGCATGGATCCATGCCATGCAAGAAATACCATCTACTTCACATCAGGTAATAAAATTCCCTTCCAAATGGGGAATTCAACAGATTCGAGGTGATCAGCAGACCTCAAGGAATATAAACTTAGTATTACACTCTAACAAAAAAGAGGTAGTGGAAGAGTCAAAAGACGAGTAAATCACCCAAACAGGTATGGAAGAAACTGGTACCCAAATAGGTACGGAAGAAGGTAGCCACGAGAAGGTGAACCAAATCACCACAGAGGCAACATCAAAACATACGAACATGGATTGCAGACCCGATGTCATTTAGGAGCCAGAAGAAGACAAGCATATTAAAATAACTACTGAGGAGCTCGAAACTATCCCACTGTTCGAGCAAGAGCCTGAGCAAAAAGTTCATATAGGCACGAGGCTAAGCCTCGCGAGAAGAGGTAAGTTAATTGAATATTTAAAATCTAACTCAGATTATTTCGCTTGGTCCCATTCAGATATGATAGGTATACCTCCAGAAGTGATGACTCGTAAACTAAATGAAGACCAATCCTTCGTGCTGTCAAGCAAAAGAAAAGAAAGCAAGGACCATTCAAGAACCAAGTGATCGATGAAGAGGTACAAAGACTCTTGAAAATTGGTTCAATACGCGAGGTAAAATATCCTAATTCGTTAGCTAATACTGTAGTGGTACCCAAAAAGAATGATAAGTGGAGAGTATCCGTAGATTACACATATTTGAATAAAGCATGCCGTAAAAACTCATTTCCATTATCGCACATAGATCAAATGATTGATGCCACTGCAGATCATGAATTGCTAAGCTTTCTAGATGCGTATTCTGGTTATAATCAGAACAAAATGGATCTCTCAGACGAGGAAAAAACTTCCTTTATTACAAACAGAGGGACTTATTGTTACAAAGTCATGCCTTTTGGCCTGAATAATGCTGGAGCCACGTATCAAAGGCTAGTGACCAAGATGTTCCAAGAACATCTGGAGAAAATAATGGAAGTATACGTTGATGACATGCTGGTGAAATCAACACAAGCGGAAGATCATTTCCAGCATCTTTCAATCACCTTCGAAATCCTACGCAGGTATAACATGAAACTAAATCCAGAAAAATGCGCCTTTGGCGTTGAATCAAGTAAGTTTATGGGTTTCCTTGTATTAAATAGGGGTATAGAAGTAAAACCTGCTCAGATTAAAGCTATTGATGAAATACCTGATATACTTACGAGCAAAAAGAAGTTCAAAGACTAACAGGAAGAATTGCAGCCTTAGGAAGATTTATCTCCAGGTCTTCAGAGAAGAGTTTAAATTCTTTTCAGTTCTAAAAAAGCAGAATCAGTTCGAATAGACTGAAGAATGCCAATAGGCTCTCAAAGATCTGAAGGCCTATCTATCAAAAACCTCGCTGTTATCGAAACCAAAAGAGGGGAAAGGCTGTATGTCTATCTTGCCGTTGCAGAAATTGTTGTAAGTGCAGTACTGGTAAGAGAAGAAAAAGGTAAACAATCTCCAATTTATTATGATATCCTCATCTAGAAAAATTAGTCTTAGCTCTAATCATGGCAGCTAGAAAGTTAAGACCATATTTTCAATGTCACCCAATCACTGTCATGACCTTGTATCCACTGAGAAATATTTTTCATAAACAAGAGTTATCACGAAGATTAGCTAAATGGGCAATAGAACTAAGCGAACATGACATAATATATCAGCTTGGGACTGCAATAAAGTCTCAAATTTTAGCTGATTTTGTCACTGATTTTAATACTAGCATAATCCCTTAAGTGGAAAAAGAGTTACAACTCTTCACCGGGGTTAATCCAGGAATATGGACCCTATTTACAGACGGCTCTTCTAATGTAAAAAGAGCCGGCTTGGGAATTGTTTTAATATCACCTACGGGTGAAAAGATACGACAAGCCATTAAATGTTATCCCATAACTAACAATGAAACAGCGTATGAAGCTGTCATTGTAGGGCTTGAACTGGCACGAGAACTCTTAATTGAGCAGATCGTGATCAAAAGTGACTCTCAACTAGTGGTAAACCAGATGCAGGGGACTTATATCGCTAGAGAGGCTCGGATGCAAAAATATTTGGAGAAGGCACGAGACCTAGCAAGGTAATTCCAGTCTTGGAAAGTTACGCAAATACCCAGGGAGGAAATGCAAAAGCGGATGCATTAGCTAACCTCGCAGCATTTACCGACGTAACAAATAAAGACAATGCAATTGTCATACACCTATTTCATTCAGCAATCGACCAGGATAAAAATGAGGTAACATTTAACAATTTAACCTGGGATTGGAGAAACGAAATTGTAAAATTTTTGCAAAACAGTAACGTGCATGAAGATAAAAAAGCAGCTCAAGCACTTCTCCAGAAAGCTGCATGGCACTGCATAGTTCGTGAAACTTTATACCGTAAAATGTTCGGAGCCTCTCAGCAAAGTGACTTGGACCCAATCAAATGGAGTACGTGATGAAGTAAGTACACGAAGGACACTACGGAAACCATGCAGGAGCAAGATCCTTAGTCAAAACCCTAATCAGAGCAGGGTACTATTGGTCTAAAATGGAGGAAGATGCTGAGAACTTCGTAGCCAAATGCGACAAATGTCAGCGATATGCTAACAATATGCACCGGCCATCAGAGTTACTCCACCCAGTGGTGCCACCATGGACATTCATGAAATGGGGCATGGATATAGTGGGACCCCTTTCCCCAGCTAAAGTAAAGGTACGGTTCTTGCTCGTATTAACATATTATTTCACAAAATGGGTAGAGGCAGACGCTTTTAAATAGGTGCGAGAAAAAGAAGTGAAAAGCTTCATATGGAGACACATAATATGCCGCTTAGGAATACCAAAGGAGATCGTATGTGACAATGGCCCGCAGTTCATAGGCTCACAAATCACAAAATTCTTCGAAAGTTGGCAAATCAAACGAATCACTTCGTCGCCATATCACCCCGTGGCTAATGGGCAAGCCGAGTCAACAAACAAAGTCATTGTCAACAACTTAAAAAAACGGTTGGAAAAAGCCAAGGGAAAATGGCCTGACGAGCTACCAGCAGTATTATGGGCTTACAGAACTACTGCAAAAACAGCCACGGGAGAAACTCCATTCGCACTTCTCTACGGTTCAGAAGTTATGATACCGGTGGAAATCGGCGAACCAAGCACGAGGTTCACAATAGCAACGGAAGAAACAAACAACGACGAGTTAAGGACAAATCTTGATTTGCTCGAGCAAAGGAGAGAAGCTGCATTAATACGTATGGCAGCCCAAAAACAAATTATAGAGCGATATTACAATAGAAAAGCTCACCTTAGATATTTCAAAATTTGGGACATCATTCTTAAAAAAGTCTTCCAATCGACAAAGAAAGCTGGTGCAGGAAAGCTAAATCCAAATTAGGAAGGACCTTACAAAGTCCGTGGCATTGCTGGAAAAGGCGCTTACGAGCTGGAAATTATGGACAGCAGAATCTTACCAACCGGTTGGAATACCGTTCATTTGAAGAAGTATTACTTCGAGTAAAAAGAATACCCCCAGTCAGGTATCATTACGTTCGAATTTACTTTTGTACAGTTAAAATTATACTAATCATTTTAGATGATAGGCAAAAAGCTAATCCATCACCAGATGATGACATTAGACCTGCATAGACACGAGGAAGTAACTGAATTCCCGGTCTAGGGTTACAACTTTCTAATGGACGTTTTAAGGGTTAAGTAGTCATCATCTAAACTATATACCTTCGAGTCCCGTATGTTTTTCCTTTTCAGGAAAAGGACCACAAGAGGAACAGTCAAGTGCTCGAAATTTTATTCTTCAAAGCTCAAACACTTGGGGGACTATACAGCACGGAAGGCAAAGAAGACTATCAAAAAGTCAAATCTCAAGCCTAAAGATCCATTTTCCCAACAAGTCAAGTACTATGAGCAAAATCAAAGAGCCAAAGACAAAAATACAAAGCCTGATTCAGAAACCTTCGAAAAACATATTCGTAAATGTAAACGAATGTTTCAGAAACATATTCATAAATGTAAACGAATGTTCAGGTTAAAGGCAGAATATTAGTTACGGGTAAAAATGCACATCCTTGTACTTATTCAAAAATTGTTGTAAATGAAAAACAGTTACGGATGAAAGATCATTATCCTTGTGCTTATTCAAAAAACTGTTGTGAATGAAAATAGTTATGGATGAAAAAGCATTACCCTTGTATATTTTTAAAAACTGTTGTCAACAAAAAAATAGTTATGGGTAAAAATTCATACCCTTATATTTAAAAACTGTTATAAATGAAAACAGTTATTCCCTTGTATTAATTCGAAAAAACTATTGCAAAAGAAAAACAGTTACGAGTACAAGTTCATACCAAATCTGTTGTAATAAAAACAATTACAAATGAGTTATGAACGATACACAAACACATGTAAAATGTTATGAAAGTTCGAAATAATACAAAAACTTTCTTCAAAACATTGTTAAGAAAAACATGTGAAATTTCTATCTCTCTTTTGTACATTTACGCCATTATGAAGTTGAGACGTCTTCTTCATTAAGTATCGATAAAAAAAGAGCCCTCTTTATAAATCGTGCCTATTACGAAAAGGTACAAAAAATAAGCAGTTTTTAAGTGCAAAGTCAAAAACTCAGAGGTAAACCAAAAACCTAAAAAAAAACGCATGCAAGGACTTAAGAGTGAAACAAAAACTCAATAAAATCAAAAGACATGCTGATATTAATATTAATATATTACGGCCAAAAAACTAAGTATTAACTTAGTCTAAGACGGCTTTGATTATACATAGGTTGCCCCTACGTTTCCAGTTGGGGACTTACAAAGGATCAAACTTTACCTCCAATGGGACCGTGGGTAACCGCCAATTGTAGCAAATAAAAAAAAAGGAGAACCAAGTTCCATAAAATCTTTTCTAGATGGGGGGATTGTCTTTGCTGGTAAGAAGAGAGGCTTGAGATGGTGAGACATGAGCAGCAGGGACCTCAGCCTCAGGTGAAGAGAAATTCTGACTTTGCTGAGACTTCTCAATCTGTGACGACCCAGCCGGTCGTTCCGTAGAATTTGCATCGTTATTCCTGTTTCTGCCTTGTTATGCATTGTTTAGTTGTTTATGATGTGTTGGAGTTGGGTGGTTCGGGTTCAGAGTGGTTGTAATAGGAATTGAGACACTTCGTATCTTAAAGTAGCCTTAGGATTGGAAAAGTCAACTAGGAGTTGACTTATTGGTAAACAACCTCGGAATGTAGATTTTATGGATCGGATAGCTTCGTTAGGTGATTTGGGGCTTAGGAGTGTGTTCGGAATGTGGTTTTGAAGTCCGGTGTAGAATTAGGCTTGAATTGGTGAAAGTTAGTTTTTGGCGATTTCCGGTCGGCAGTGAAAAATAGGCTATCGATGTCGGAATTGAATTCCAGAAGTTGGAGCAGGTTCGTAGTTTCATTTTGGACGTGTGTGCAAATATTCAGGTCATTCGGATGTGTTTTGGTTGGTCTCGGCATCTTTGGTGGAATTTAGAAGTTTCAAAGTTTATAGGCTTGAATCCGAGGTGAATTTAGTGTTTTTGTGTTGTTTTTGGTGATTTGAAGGCTCGACTAAGTTTGTGTGATGTTATGGGATGTGTTGGTATGTTTTGGTTGAGGTCCCGAGGGTCTCGGGTGAGTTTCGGGTGGTTTCGGACCATTTCTAGGACATTTCTAGTTGCTGGTTTTTGGCTTCAGGGGTGTACAGTGCGATAGCATTGATCTGGATGCGTTAACATAGAGAAAATTTGGGAAAATCTAGTTGTGCTATGCGATCGCATAAGGCTTCCCGCGATCGCATAGAGTAAAATTTCTGCTACACTGTCCCGACTTTGGAAGCTTATAACTTACAATATATAAGGAATTTGAAGATGATCCAAAAATGAAAGTTGTAGCTCTTGATGTCTAGTTTTCAGAAAGTTAAACCAACTTAATTTGGAGTTTTGTAATAAAAGTTATGACCATTATACTAGAGGCTATCCGGAAGAGTTGGAGAAGGCTATTCGAAAATTTGTTGTATGCGATCGCATTGAAAAGGCCGCGATTGCATAGGGTTAAATAAGCGCTGGTAAATTTGTTCACCGCGAACGTAAGGCAGAGGCCGCGTTCGCGTAGAGTAATCTAGGCAATGTATTTAAATAGCCCCATCTGCGACCTTTGCCCACTTTTCCACCATTTTTAACGGGAATAGAGATTTTGGAGCTATTTTGAAGCGGGAAAACGATTGTTCTTCATTGAGGTAAGGATTTTGGACCCCATAACTTGATTATATGTGATTAAGGACTAAATTAACAGTGTTTAATTGGGGAAAATCAGTGGAAAAAGGTGAAGTTAGGGCTTAAGATTATGAGGCCTTTTAGGGATGATTTGAGGGGTCAAACGGACTCCGATTTCAGAGTTCTTTATATGTACGGAATCGTGAGATAATGAGGATCGTTTTGGTATAAGGTTTGTCGAGTTTCGAGATGCGGGCCCGTGGTTCGGGTTTTAGCTAATTTCGGTTTTTGTGTATAAAGTTGATATTTTTCAATTGGAATTCATTCCCTTAGAATAATTTGATGTGAAAAATCTGAACTTGATAGATTTGGAGCACTCAGAAGTTTATTCGAGAGGCAAGCGTGTTGCGGAATAGCTTTTCGGGCTAGTTTGAGGTAAGTAATGTCTTTAAATCCTGTCCTGAGGGTATGAAACCCCGTACTTTACATCCTTTCACGGATTTGGAGTGACGTACACGTTGGATGACAAATGTGGGGCGTGCACAAATTGGAACTTTGGTAAAATGTACCTTTTTAGGCAACTATTGAGTTGCGAAACCGCTTTTAAAGCATATGATTTATAGTATTACTGTGTTTTGATATACCTGGGATGTAAGCATGTTTGTGGCCTAGTGCCGATTTTTTTAACCCCTTGGGGGCTATTTTACTGATATTCTCACTACTTTGAAACTATGATTTTACACTCAGTCTTTCTTGTGAAATTGTTGACACTCCTATCTGATGATATTACTATTTCTTGAAATGAAATACTATTTTGGGTCGAGAACCCTATTTTATTCATGGCCCGAGTGGCATGCTGAGAGTGTCTGACTGAGTTAGGTCGAGGGCAATGTTGTGAGGATGTTATGATATGAGAGAAGTCGAGTACCTGAGAGTGATTTATGCCAAGATGTGGCTTGTTTATAGCGCTTGGGCTGTAGGAGCCCCTCCGGAGTCTGTACACACCCCCAGTGAGCGCATGTACCTACTGAGTGCGAGTGCCGAGTGATGAGTGATTGGGAGGCATGAGTGACAGTGAGGTTTCCCGAGGGGCTGATGTTGAGCGACTGTGAGGTGCTGAGGGAAATTGTTACGAGTGATGATTGTGGCCCGAGGGGCTGTTTTATGATGATATTTTACTGAGTTTTGACTATGATTCACTTCATTTTTCAAACTGATATTACTGAGAGTTTTACTGAGAAATATTGGAAAATATACTTGTTTCAAAGGATTTTATGGAAACTGGTTTTTGAACTTATGTATACTGTATTGAGACTTGATGTTTTACTATTTTTTGGATTGGTGTTTTGTGTTATGTGTTTCATATACTTCAGACTGTGAATTATTTTCATTACTACTGAGTTGGCGTACTCATCATTACTCCTTGCACCCCTGTGTGCAGATCCAGGTACTGGTGCGGAGCAGTAGTCGTCCGAGTTCGTTGTCATCAGCTTTGGGATTTCGAGGTAGCTGCCCAGCATCCGCAGCTTCTCCATTTCCCTTCCTTATTTAGTATTAGTATTATATTCCTAGACATTTGTTATGACATTAGCAGAGTTATTTTGATTCTTAAATGCTCGTGATCGGTTGACTCCATTCTTGGGGGATTTGTTTAGACAGTAGATTATATTATATTTTCTTAAAGACTTATAGAAAAATTTTAATTGCTTATTATGCTGGTATTTATTGGTTTGAGTAATTATATTGAAACAAAATGTGTAGTTATGTGTTGGTTGGCTAGCCTAGTTCCACGATATGCGCCATCACGACCTGTTAGGATTTGGGGTCGTGACAAGTTAGTATCAGAGCTCTAGGTTACATAGGACTCAACGATCATGAGTAGGTTTAGTAGAGTCTTGCGGATTGGTACAGAGACGTTTGTACTTATTTTCGAGAGGCTGCAGAACCATTAGGAAATATTCCACATTCTTGAATTCTTATCGTGCGAATCCATTTATTCATTCAAAAGCGTAACTCTTTGAATTCCTTTCATGTATTCGAATGTGCACGCGAGCACTTGATATCAGTTATGCGTCGGTGACTTGTGACTTCCATGGGTGAGATGTGATTTTTAACATGTTAATAATGGGCCAGTTGGAAGGATTTGAGGCCGGATTTTGTCTGTGACTTGAGTGTTGAGATTTCATTTGTGTGAGCACATGTGTTGGTGGACTTATATGTCTGTTTGTGTCCTTATTGATGGAACTTTGTGAC
>ML331612.1:0-11320 GCA_005239505.1 Nicotiana paniculata
GGACAAGATTTAAGACCATTACTTACCTCTACCGGGCCGCGACACTAGTCTGCTATGCCTTTGGCCCTTAAATTGGCTCCTGATTGCTCCGAATCTAGCCAAGACCGATTAACATCTGGGTGGGGTTCCATAATACCACTTAGTTTAACTAATTCAGCCCATTCCTAAAGGGTTTCGGGATTGGGATGAAAAAAATCATACAATATGACCATGAATTTCATAAACCCATAAGGAACCACCATGAATCATGGCTACACCATATTTAATAGTAACACCTAAGTCGAATTAACAAATAATATGGGTAAAATCATACATCAACGATTGATGAGTGTTAATTTGATGAGGTGAACCCCGAAATTTAGCCTGTGCAGACTTGTGTGTGCTGTGGGTGTGCGGCTATGGGTGTGCAGATGTGTGGGTGAATAGTTGATGTGGGTGTGTAGATGTGTGGGTAATCTTTGTGTTGTAGTGTGAGTGTGAGAGCAATTCGTTATTGTTTGTGTTCTCGGGAGCAAACTCTCGCTTGAGAGGGAGATGGGAGATGAAAAAATTAGAAGAAGATACTTACCTGGTGTTACGGGTGCGTTTTAGTCTTAAATCCTGGACCCACTAGCGTTGGACCCCAAACGCCCAGCCTACCCTGGCGTTAGCCAGGCGTTAGAGCTGAAACGTCCAGCCTGCCCTAGCGTTTGCCAGGCGTTAAGGCTGAAATACCTAGCCTGCCCTGGCATTTTCCAGGCGTTAGGGCTGTATCGCTAGGTACCCCCTGGCCTTAGTCTCACCTTCCTTCATGCAAGAACACTGCTCCTTTCACTTGAATTCACTCGCAAGCTCGTTAGTACCTATAATTATATGAAATACTTCAAGCTATGTTAATATTTAACTAAGCATTGAGTTGCTCCCAATAAGCGCCTTAGTTAATGTCGTGGAACAACGATTACAACAAGTCAATAGGTTGCCTCCTATGAAGCGCCTGATTTAACGTCGCGACACGACGCAGAACCTCGCTTCAGTCATCAACGAGCACGACTTTGGTCTTCTCCTGATTTATGGTACCACCCCAATAATGCTTGACACTATGTCCATTCACTAAAAATGTTCTTTCACCATGTATAGCTCGCAATTCAAGTGCACCATATGGAGTGACTCTTACTATTTTAAACGGGCCTGACCATCTCGATTTCAACTTTCCAGGAAACAGTCTAAGCCTAGAATTGAATAATAGTACATGTTGGTCCGGGTCTAAATTACGCGGATGTATATGTTTGTCATGCCATCCCTTGGTCTTTTCTTTGTAAAGTTTGGAATTTTCATAGGAGTGCAACATGAACTCATCCAATTCATCCAACTACAACAATATTTTCTCACCTGCGGCTTCAAGGTTCATGTTTAACTTCTTGATGGCCCAATACGCCTTGTGTTCAAGCTCTACGGGCAGGTGACATGCCTTTCCATAGACAAGCTTGTACGGTGATGCCCCAATTGGTGTTTTGTATGCTGTTCTGTATGCCCATAAAGCGTCATCTAACTTAGCAGCCCAATCTTTCCNAGCTAAAGTTTATTCAACAACCGATTGCAAAAACGGGTTCCTTCATCACTAATCAAGGCTCGTGGAGTACCAAATCTGGAGAATATATTCTTCTTCACAAACGTAGTGACAACCATGGCATCATTCGTCGGCAATGCAATTGCCTCCACCCATTTCGAAACGTAGTCAACTGCCAGCAAAATGTATTTATTTTCCTTGGATGATGGGAATGGACCCATAAAGTCTATCCCTCATACATCAAAAATCTCTACCTCTAAGATATTATTTAAAGGCATCTCGTTCTTCTTTGTTATAGTTCCTGTTCTCTGGCACTGGTCACACTTTTTAACAAATGCGTGGGCATCTTTGAATAGTGTTGGCCAAAAGAAACCAGATTGTAGCACTTTCACTACTGTTGATGGCCCCCGTATGGTGATGCATGACAATCAAATAGCAACATTTCCATTTCTATATCAGGAATACATTTCCTCATTAACTTATCACCACATTCTTTGTACAGGTAGGGCTCATCTCAGTAGTAGGACTTCACATCGCGTAAGAATCTTTTCCTTGCTTCAGATTTTATTTCCGGGGGAAGTACCCCACTCACCAAATAATTAACATAATCGGCATACCACAGAGGAGGGTCTTGGGTTACAACAAAAAGTTGCTCATCATGAAAGACTTCTTTAATATCTCCACCTTCCTCAATATGATCATGATTTTCCAGCCTTGATAGGTGGTCAGCTACTTGGTTATCAGTGCCCTTTCAGTCTCTAATCTCCATATCAAATTCCTGCAACAATAAAACCCAGTGCATCAATCTAGCTTTAGACTCTTTCTTTGTAAATAAATACCTGATTGCTGCGTGATCTGTGTGGACAATAACTTTTGTGCCACCAAGTATGCTCGGAATTTTTCAAAGGCCCACACCACAGCTAACAGTTCCTTTTCAGTGATGGTGTAATTTTGTTGTGCATCATCGAGGGTCTTACTCACATAGTAGATGGAATAAAACACCTTGTATTTCCTTTGGCCTAGCACTTCCCCAATTGCATGGTCACTTGCATCACACATATGTTCAAATGGTACTGACCAATCAGGTGCAACAATTATGGGGGCAGTTACCAATTTCTTTTTGAGCTCCTCAAATGCCTTCAGGAAGGATGCATCAAAATTGAACTTGATATCTTTTTCCAGCAACCTGCACAATGTAGTAGAAATTTTAGAGAAATCTCTAATAAAGCGCCTATAAAAATCCTGCGTGTCCCAAGAAACTCCGGACACCCTTCACTAAATTTGGTGGAGGTAGTTTCTCAACTGCCTCCACTTTTGCCTTATCAACTTCGATGCCACTCTTAGAAATTCTATGACCCAAGACAATGCCTTCCTGCACCATGAAGTGGCACTTCTCCCAATTTAACACCAGATTCGTTTCTTCACAACGGGCCAACACCATGCTCACGTTTTTCAAACAGTCATCATAAGATGACCCAAAGACTCAGAAGTCATCCACAAACACTTCTACGATTTTTTCCACCATGTCGGTGAAAATCGCCATCATACATCTCTGGAAGGTGGCTGGTGCATTGGAAAGACCAAATGGCATTCGCTTGAAGGCGAAGGTGCCATAAGGGTAAGTAAATGTGGTCTTCTCCTGATCCTCTGGGCATATGACAATTTGATTGTAACCTGATTACCCATCTAGAAAACAATAATATTCATGCGCTGCTAACCTGTCCATCATTTGATCAATGAATGAGAGTGCAAAATGATCTTTACGGGTTGCTTTGTTGAGCCTTTGATCATCTATGCAAACTCTCCAACCCGTGATAGTGCGGGTAGGAATTAGCTCATTTTTCTCATTCTCAATCACGGTCATCCCTCCCTTTTTGGGTACATATTGAACCGGGCTCACCCAATTGCTGTCAGAAATAGGAAAGATGATGCATGCATCAAGCAATTTTATGACTTCTTTCTTTACTTCTTTCATAAAGGGATTCAGCCTCCTTTGTTGCTCAACACTCGGGCGAATTCCATCTTCCAAAAATATTTTGTGCATGAAAAATGATGGACTGATACCTTAAATATATGCAATGGTCCACCCAATCGCATTTTTGTGCTCACGAAGTACCCTAAGCAATTTATGTTCTTGTGTATTGGTCAGGCTGGATGAGATGATCACGGGCAATGTTTCAGAGTTCCCCAAATAAGCATAGCGTAAATGTGTTGGAAGAGGTTTGAGTTCCAGCTTTGGAGCCTCTTCAATAGATGGCTTAGGAAGGGTGAGTAACAGGCTTGTTCAACTCTTCAAATTTTCCTAGCCTGTGGAGGTAACTGCAGGACACTTCGAGAATTTTCTCAATATCTTCCCTTGTTTCATCCTCACAGTCTTCTACATCCCCAACCAAATCTCGCTGAAGAGGGTCAATAGGATTCATGTAGGGAACCACGGACTCCGATTTTCTTTCCACTACAGAAATCATGCATAGTTTTTCATAGTGGACAGGTAACTTGAGTGCCTTATGAACATTAAAAACCTCCACTCGATCACCAACACGCATTGTCATCTTCCCTTCACACACATCGATAATAGCTCTACCTATAGCTAGTAATGGACGGCCCAAAATAAATAGGACTTCCAAATCAGGCTCATAGTCCAAGATAATGAAATCAACTGGGAATATGAATGATCCCTCCTGAACCAGCACATCTTCAATTACTCCCTCGGGATGGGCTAGGGAGCGGTCAGCCAATTGTAAAATCACTGTTATTGGGCGTGGTTCACCCAATCCCAACTGCTTGAACACAAATAGTGGCATCAAATTAATTACTTGCCCCAAGATCGCATAGAGCTCGCCCGACTGCATGCTTACCAATTGAGATTTGGATAGTAAAGCTACCTGGATCTTTTAATTTCTGAGGTAGCTTGCTTTGAATTCTTGAGCTAACTTCCTCAGTGAGTGCCATTGTTTCGAACTCAGTCAGTCTTCGTTTATTGGCCACGATGTCCTTGATGTATTTAGCATATTTGGGTACCTCCTGCAGAATGTCTACCAGTGGAATATTTATTTGCACCTGCTTCAAGAGGTCAAGAAAATTTTTGTATGCTGCATTATCTTTCACCTTTTTCAACCTTTGAGGGAATAGAGGGGGTGGCCTTGCAACAAATGGTGGGGGTTGCTCAGCACTCGCCTCCTTTGCTGGCTTATTTGATTCTTGCGGGTTGTCTGAAGTTGATTCAATAGTGGTTGGTCTCTCATCAAAATTTACCTGTTTTCTCTGACTGGGCTGGACTGTCTCCAATTGCTTCCCATTCCTCAATGATATAGCATTAACAGGTGCTTTAGGATTAGCTTCAGTGTCACTTGGAAGAGCCCCCGTTGGTCGGGTGTTTTGAGAACTGGCGAGTTGCCCCACTTGACGTTCTAAATTTCTCATTGCTACAGTCTGGGCTTGGTGATCAGCTATTATTTTCTGATTGAAAGCAAGTTGGTCATTCATCATTCTCTTCATAATCTCCTCAAGGCTAGTTGATGGTTCAACCTGAGGTGGTTTTGTACTGCTGTTGAGGTGTTGGATGCCTGTAGTTATTCTGAGTGCTTTGATTTCCACCCCAAGAGAAGTTTGGGTGGTTTCTCCAGTTGGAGTTATAGGTGCTTCCATATTGATTTGCGTGTCCCCCATTAGCGTTACCCACAAAACAGACAGACTCTGGATTAACTAGGCATAACTCACTTGAATGACCCTCTCGAGAGACTTCACAAAATACCTAAATCTGTTGCACTGGTTGGGTATGTTGCATTGATTGAGATTTTTTCTTGTTAATGATCAGGTTCATTTGATTGACTTGGTTAGTCAATGTGGAAATCTGAGCTGACAATGTTGAAACCACATCTAGTTCAAGAACCCCTGGTGATTTCTGAACCATATTTCTACCCATCTCACCTTGCCAATCTGGATTGATTTTGGAGAATTTATTCAGTAATGCAAATATTTCATCCTAATTCTTCTCCAACACCTGACCTCCAGCTGCTGCATCTGCCACAATTTTTGTCTGCGGATGGAGTCCTTTAATGAAAGTGTGAACTAACACCTCGTTTGTCTGATTGTGATGAGGGCAGTCTCTGAGTATCCCCTTGAACCTTTTCCATGCTGAATATAAAGATTCACCAGTTTTTTGTCTAAAGGAGACTATCTCAATTCTGATCTTTGCCGTCTTTCCTGAAGGGAAGAACCTTGCCAGATATTTTCTCGCTAAATCACTCCATGTTGTAATGGAATTTGTTGGTTCTGCCTTTAACCATCGTTTTGCTTCTCCCAACAGAGAGAATGGGAAAAGCGTGAGCCTCACATAATCTGGCGTGACCCCATTATTGATATAAGTATCACTAATCTCCAAGAAGTTGAGAATGTGCTACTGTGGATCCTCGTGTGGAAGACCCAAAAATTGCCCGTTTGCATGAAGTAGTTGGATCATGCTATGTTTTAGCTCAAAGTGCCCAGTGATTCTGGGCTTCACGATGCTGGAGGTGACATTAGCAGTACTGGGCATTGCCACCTCCTGAACAGCCATGTTCACCAGAAATCGGATGAAGTCCTGAATATTAGATGTATCTCTTGCTTCTCGCAATCTCCTATGAAATAATCTCTCAGGTTCTGGGTCAAAGCCGTCAAGTATATCCTGGCTTCTCACCCTACGCATTCACTCGAAGTTCCTGAGATTATAGCAACAATCACGTGACGTTAGACTGAATGAAATCAACAATTAAAGCAAGTTACTAAAAAGTAGTCTATATTCAAGTCCCCCGCAACAGCGCCAAAAACTTGTTGGTCCTAGACGCACACACAAGTATACGTGGTCGTAGCAAATAATATTATGTTAAATCAAATGTTGAACCCCCAGGGACTTGTGTAAACTACTTATCGAATCCCTCTAATTGTTATTAAATCAAGCCAAAACAAAATCCAAGAGTATATTAATTTATACTATAATTCTGTGAACTAGCTAATTATAAATTGACAAAATTATGATTGTTTGTATTCAGTAGAGACAAATATTCCAGTGTTGTGATCAATTCACCATTCGTATTGTATTCTAATTAATTCTCCCTTTCATATAATTCACTCATGGTTGCTAATTAATCGATAATTGCTCTCGTAGCCTTCTCCCGAAGTACTACTCGTCTATTCTCAATAGATTAACGCCTAAATTCCTATGAAATTAATCTATTAGAATGCACTAAGATTATGATGTTTAATTAAGCACGGTGGTTAGGTATATTCCTATCCTAACCACAAATCCGCTCCCCTAAAGGGTTAAGATCACTCTCTCTTCAATTCTTCTCTAATCTATATACGGCCTTCCCAAGCATAACATAGATAGTATATAGAACCTAACTACTGGCCAGGCAATCAAGCAATTAAACGCAGAATTGAAGAAACAACCATATATTGAATGAATTATAATCAAGGTTAAATTAATGTCGAATAACAATATTCATGGCTAACCACAACCCCCGAACAATGGGTGTTTAGCCACTCATACTAGAATTAAACAATTGCATAAGTTTTGGATAAATGGAAAATACTAGAATTAGATGAAGAAAACTGATAATCCTTTGTTTCTCAATGATCTTGTGTGTGTTTTCTCTCCAAGAATGGCATCCTCCTCTCCAAGTTGTGTTTTTGGGTCTATTTATATGTTTGGGACAAACCCTAAACGATTAGGAGACTTCTATTCCAACCGGGAAACACTTAAAACCTTTAAAACTCGGAGTTGACCGGACCAGGCACCCAGGCGTTAAGCCCCAAACACCCCCTTAACGCCTGGGCAGGCCTGGCGTTAGGGGCCAAACGCCCCCTTAACACCAGGGTCTGCCTGGCTTTAGGGGCCAAACGCCCGGGTATGGCCCGGGTCACTCCTTTTCGACTCTTGAGCGTATTTTTGACGTTTATGCACTCATTTAGCTAGGCTTCCATCTCCAATTCACCTACACATGATATAGACTCCATTATGCACATATAACGTGTATTTTTATCACAGAAGCACATAAAATGTAAGGTATATAATGCTTAAAACTATGGATTCTAGCCACGCATCACGTATTGATGCGCATGCAGCAACATAAGGTAGGATTTATGCGTGTGTTGCTAGTAAGGGAATTATTTGAAGCCACGTGGAGAGATAAGGGGGCTAAAACACGTGAAGCTATTTTGGAAAAAATACTTTTCAAATAAATGCAAGGCTCACGCGATATTATATTGAAGATTGTGATTGCGACTAGTGAAATATAAATATGAGATATGGTACTCCGGTATGATTCTTATTGTACATTCTATGTTGTAAAGGCATATGGATTCGAACAGTTATTGTTTTCTTTCCTTATTTCATTCCAATCGTATTTGACTGTAATGTTACTTATTATTTTTATCATATGTGCATTCTTTGTTGTCATTTGATAGCTTTATTTTTGTTGTTAGCCTTCAATTGATAATTTCTTTATTATTATTTATTGCCTTTATGTCCCTGTTGTTCCAATACATTAATATTCTACACAGGTTTTTATTTTTGTAGGTGTCTTGACCTGGCTTCGTTACTACTCTATTAAGCTTAGTCTTGATACTTATTGGGTACTGTTGTGATATACTGATGCTACGCTTGCGTATATTTTTGTGCAGGTCATGGTCTTTTACCCATGTCGGACGCTAGTGAGTTGACTCAGATTTTGCGGAGACTTCCAGGTACACCTGCTTGATGCCCACGGGTCTCGGAGTCACCTCTTGATATTGTCTTTACTATTGTTTATCTTCATATCAAAACAATATTGTATTTAGAGATTCCTAGTGTACTGCATTAGAGCTTATGACTCTGTACCGCCAGTTTTTGGATTGTATGATTTTTGTTCTACTTTGGTTTAATTATGGAATTTATCAGTTAAGATTACTATATTAGTCGTTATTTCTGCTAAATATTCAATATCTGTTAGGCTTACCTAATTTTATAGACTAGCTATCACGCAGACTTCGTAACCTAAGATTTTGGGGTCGAGATAAAATAAATATAGAATATTCTATAACTTGACTTAACTAGTGTGCACATATCAGCATTTGTTAATTCCTGCCGATCATCGTCGGTGTCGTACGATATAAGATAACAAAATGGGAATGTAATGATATGTATATGAAGGGCAACAACGTTATAGGATGTCCAATTAAGATTTTCATATATGAATTGTTAGAGTTTTGTCCTTAATTTCTAATTTTTTAGGGTTTTTTTTTTTTGAAAGAAGGGAAAAAGATTCCTAAAAGTATTAAATTTTCTTCTTGTGTCATATCCTTTTCTTGGAGGAAAAGTCTTGGACACCTATAAATTGAAGAGTTTTTCTTCTCACAACAACAATAGCATTTGCAATGCAGTTATTGAAAAGTCTTGTTTATGGAGAAAAAAAAGTTTCAATAGTTTTTTATTTTCATCCATATTTTTATATGGAGGTCAACTGACCAATCCCTATTATAGTATTCTATTATATTTCATTAATACTTAATTTATCGTCCATCAAACTTTGTGTTGTTAGCTTCCGCATGTACCATATTATTTTTTTTTTCTCAACGAGTGGTATCTTAGGCGATAGTTCAAGGTGAGATCGAAACAGATCCATGCGGGTTCAAATCAAGACGAAACCATTTTGACGATAATGAAGATTTATCCAAAACGTTTGAACGTGAAACTAAATGTGGAGATAAATTACCATCACAAATATTCGAAACCTTGTTGCTGCATCTTTATAGAAATCAAAATTATTTTTTAACCCATGTTTGGGCCATTCTACCCGATGCCAATTTTAAACCATGCTTACTTGTTACACATGAGCTCCAATACCAGTTTTAACTCATGCTTATTTTTAATACATGAGCTTTTTTTAACAATGTCAGTTTTAACTCATGCTTATTGTTAATGCATGGGTTTCTTTTAACTGATTCGTGGAGTTGTTTCAATCAATACCAAAATTATTCAACCTAACCTACTTTTAAACATGGTAAGTAACATTGATGTAGATTATGTGAAGAAGGTGAATCAATTTTTGTCAAAAACATTCAGGTCCAGGGGAGAATTATTAGGTTTTTCCCTGAATGTATAATCTATTAGGACTCTCATTCTTGAAAAAAGGACAAAAGACTCCTAAAGGAATTAAATCTCCTCCATATGCATTATCCTCTTATTGGAGTAAAATTCTTGGACATCTATAAAATAACTTCTTCTCACAATAATAATAATAGCATTTACAATATAGCCATTAAAGAGTGTTGTTTAGGGAAATTCTTTCTCTCAATAGTTTTTTTTTATTTTTATACTAATTTTTATACGTAGGTTAATTGACCAATTCCCTTTATGGTATCCTATCTTGGTATAATTCTTTTATACTTTTTTATCGTCTCTTTCCATTGTTAGGAACCGCATGGTCTTCATTTGATCAAATTCGACTCGTGGAGGCTACCTATTAGTCGTTTTGCACATAATAATGTGGTTCTACACGTCTGGATTTCTCTAGAATTTCGGGATCAAAGTTTACAAGAATTATAGACAGTTCTCATTACCCAAAAAAAAAAAAACAGAATTATAGACAGTTCTTACTTTGGTGTTGATGAATCAATTGTTTACATTCTCTTTAATTATGGGTATTCAGTTTTCCTTTTTATATGCTATTGATATCCCTTGTTTCATACTTATTGCTACACGGTTCTGTCGTCAAGATCCTTAAATTCAAGCTGCTCATGCATGGACGGCATTCAACTCATCAAGTCATTGTTTAACTATTCGACTAGTCATTTTGAGCATTTGTACTTTACTCGATAGTTTGGGTGTATGAGTAACTCCGTATAATGTATTATGGTTTGTGTGCAAAGTTTGAGTTCATTCTGAGTTAATTTGATATGTTTCGGCGCGAGTTTGTAGAAGTAGAAAGTTCATTAAGTTTGATTTGAGGTGCGTTTCGTAATTTCGACGTTGTTATGCATGATTTGAGGCCTGAAGTAAGCATGTGTTATGTTATGGGACTTTTTGGTATGTTTGTATGGGGTCGCGAAGGGCTCGGATGAGTTTCAGATATGTTTGAGTTGTGTTGCGCTCGTTTTTCTTATGTTTCGACGTTGTTTCTTCAAGCATAAATGATAACATATTGAACAAATGAGCTCTGATTTTTGTTTTGATTGAAGCATTAGATCTCTATCGTAATTACACACCCGTAGCAAAAAGAATCATCTAATTTGGACATTGTATGAGGATTTTATGTTTACTAAGAATTGGGTTGTCAGGTTTTTTAAATTAATTACGAAATTATCACTGACTTCGTATTTAAAAAATCTACACATCCAAATATTGAAACCAACATATCTCCTTCATTGTAAGGTCAATGGATTGATTCGAAAGCCTATCTTGACTAAAATCTTATAGGAATCTATTGGAGGCATCAAAATCATGTTTTGGGATTATTTGGCATGCAAAACGAGGCAAAACAACTGGACAAAAATACTTAATATCGAAGGTTTGTTAATTTGGTCATATTTTGAGTTGGGGAGCTCAAACTTCGACAATTGTTTTAGGCGGTTTTCACCATATGGATTAGGTTAAGTGTTCTATACTCGATTTTGGTTATATTTCATGAATCAATCTTCGTTTTTGATTTTTTTTTTTTTAAGCAATCCACTAGGCAGTGCCTAGGGCTAGTATTTATTTATATATAGAAAAATAAAATAAGGTAGCATGTCGTCTTGCACTGTGCAAAACCATAA
>ML331614.1:0-34806 GCA_005239505.1 Nicotiana paniculata
TTCAACTCACCTGCACATTAAATAAACTCCATTAAGCACACATGACGTGTATTTTTATCATTAAAACACCTAAAATGCACGGTATATGATGCTAAAAATCATGAATTCTAGCCACGCATCAGCGCACAAGAGAAATCAAACCCTCAAAAATTTGAGTAGGGTAAAGATCAGCGCGATCATGAGACTTCATGGAAGAAAGCTGTTTTCTTATGGCTTCACTGTCATTTCCGAAAGAAAATTCAGCAGGTACAATCTCATCTACCTTTGGTTCGCGAAGTGGTTCACTGGACTCTCTACTTTAAGAAGAAGATATAGAAGCTCTAGCCCTAGAAGAAAATAGAGTAATAATAACCCTGGAAGTTGGTGGGGGAGTAATGTTACGTTAAGAAGAAGAAGACCCTCTAGAAGGTGTTGAGCCCAAACTCCTTAATCTACCACCCCTCCTACTCTGGATCAGAGCAGCAGAAGGAGATAGTTCGTCGACTATTATTACTTTTTTGGGGTCTGGGTTTAAAAAAGACATATTTGAAAGAAAGAAGGACTCGCAAGCAGCAAAAGAAAGTTAGAAGTTTTTTGTAGAAGCAAAGTCAAGAATGGTTATTTATACAAGAAGGCAACCGTCAAAAAATGGAAAGATACTGATGTGAAAGTCATTATTAAAACTGTCACTTCGTAACTGATGCAGCCGCAAAATTCCCTAATGTGCGCTGATGAATTACAGAACAAATCTGTAATCACCACGTGCCACATGCTTTTATTAGAAGTGACAAGCAAAGAGAACGTTCAGAGACAGATGCAATGCCATGTGTAGAAAGGCGGCAAAAGATTAATGCCATAAATGTGTATCCACTTATCAAATATTCAAGTGATAAATAAATGGTAAGTGGGAGGACTATATGTATTGGTAAAAAATAAACATTACACGTGTAATATCTTGTATGATAAAGCAGTATACGTGGAGCAATGGAAGGGCGACAGATGGATGAAAGCTTGGAATGAAGTACGGAGAAAAGAGGTACGGGGTAAACACCCACGAGATAATTAGAAGCGGAACCTCTAGTCTAATTGAGAAGTTGGAGGGACACGATCAGAATGAACCAGGGCAGGATAAAGGGCAGATGCATAGATCTTCAATCAATGAGCTAAACGTTACAGAATCTTCACGCAATAGTTACGATTACCTATTGTAACGCTATATTAATGATATAAATATTCATTAATGCTGAATCATTAAGCAGAATAGACGTTATATTAAGAAATTTCCTATAAAAGGGAGTAAAATCTCACTTATATGGACACGTTCGAACCACTACCGAAATATATTTACTTTTATGCTATCTTGTTGCTTTCTTATTTACAAGGCTAAATCCTATTGTTAGCTAATCTCTTTGGTTATCAGTAGCCCGAGTACTTAAAATAGCCTTGACTAAGAATCTAATTCCTTGGTTAAACATCTTGTACTAGAAATTCTAGATCTGCCTCGGAAAGCAACAATGTCAAACATGGAATCTTTTTTCACCTTTCTTTATGTAGAAAATTAGTGATGAATATAGACAAGTATGAAAGTTTAAATATGTTCAACTTGTTAGATGATGTATTTTGTTAATACATTCGTTAACATGCATGAATTGTGTTCTTAAGTCATTAGAATCAAACAATATACATTTGACCTGTTATGTTTTAGTTTTAAATGGTATAGATAATCTCGACATTTCTCTTTATACCCAAAATAAAACATATTTGATGAACAAACCAAATGATAAATCAGGTCAAGAGAAATCTGATAATAAAGATCTTAAATTTTAGTACTTTGTGCAATTCTTCTTTCGCAATGTTGAATGAATGCACCAAAAGAAAACAAGGTCGTCAAAATCCTCAAGTCCTTTCCAAGAAATGAGCTAAACAGCCACACACAATTTCAACCTATGAAATGAGTAAGAAATTGATCTTCATTAATCACTCGATGACTCTTATGATGAGAATACTTAAGAATCACGTGTCTCAACCCTTTTCAGGCACACCATTTGCCATTTCAGCAAAAAGTGCCAATTCATTCTTATAGTATTCAAAATGTAAAAGATAAACAACTAGATGAGATAAAAATACTAAGAAAAATTCAAGAAAAGAGAAGGATTTATGAAGATGAACAAAGGAAAATCAAATGAGGAGGATTTTCGATTTTGATTCCTATGTTTTATGATGATCCTTGCATTTTTTTTGTTGTATTTATCTTCACGAATCCTCCGCATTTCTTGAATTTTATTCTATTATTTTTATCTCATCCAATTTTGTATTTTTATTTTTTTAAAACCCTAAGTATAACTTGACACCATTTGCCGAATCAACATATGTAGTGACTGAAAAGGACAGAGGACTGGAGATTCTAAAGGATTCTCACCATAAGAGTCGTCGAGTGATTGATATCGGTCAATTTATTGAGGACATATATAGGTTGGAATTGTGTTTTGGTTGTTTTGTCCATTCCTTTTGCAATTAGTTGAGGATTTTTAGAACCTCGTTCTCTTTTGGTGAAGCCATAAAACACTGGAAAAAAGATAAATAACCCACAAGTAATAGAAATTAAGAGTCGCATTTGGAGATTTGTCTTGATCGCATTTATAACTTCATTGATACATCAAGATGATGAATATTATGAAGGAAGGGGAAATTAAAGATCATTTGTACCATATTATAAATCTATAAAATAAAAGATTCTAGATGTACCGTCATTTGTACCATAATTCAAGGCGAAGTACGTTAGGAAACACAACAACAATCGAGGGCGAGTATCGTCGTATTCCAGGATATTGGGAATGGGATGAAGATGTACTTGGTGAAAGCCAACAAATCCTAAGTACAACAAAGATTTATGATGCTGTCAATGTCTCACTTTTCACTTATGATCGAAACTCGAACATTTTGAAAGAATTTTGTGAGGCTTGGTTCCCCAAGATGAACACGCTTCTTACATCAGTAGGGAAACTGTCTGTCTCTCTTTGGGACTTACATATCCTTAGAGGTCTTCCCATTGCGGGTTGTCCGTATGAAGAAGTGGTGCTGCAACAAGAGAACTCAGTGGTTTGGACGAAATATAGATGATATTTAGTCTTCGATCTTGCTAGTATTTATTTGCTGCCTTCCATCACCTTAAGAAAGGTACGAGTGTTAACCAAAAGGTCTCCTTGAGAAAATGGGCAAGTTTATTGTATAAAAAATCTTTAATATATAAATTTGTCTCACTGTAAAAAGAAAAGAAATCAGCACGCTTAAAGTCGATATCCTAATGGAGTTATTCCCGAGACAACTAGGTGGTCGAGTGATCAAGAAGATATATTCTCCAAGCTGAGGGTGAGGTCTTACAAGAAAGATGAAACATATATTGCAGCATTATTATTAATTTGGATGTGTGGCTTTGTGTTTCCCTATAAGGCAGAAAACTTCATTCGTCTCGAGACTTTTAAGATGGCAAGCATAATGGCAAGCAGGCGAAAGATTAGCCTTGCGGTCCCAGTTTTGGCGAGTATTTATCATGGTTTAAATAAGATTTTGTGTTCTTCCCAACTTGATCAGGTCAAAGTTTGTTTTCCCATGCATTATGTTTACAGTTGGCTTGCACATTGCCTCAAAACCTATTATCCACTTGCTAAGGGTTTTTCTGTCCCTTTGATGATGACATACTCATGAGAGAGAGCTGCGAGGTACTTTGACGAGAAGGATGCAACAAAACGCATCCACAATGAGGAGGATATAATTTGGACACCAATAGTGTAAAAGAATTATAGTCCTTATTATTATGTGGATAACGATGCCCCTCAAGAGTTGGAGTCAAGTTACTTCATGAGCTTACGTATTAATTACCTCCCTTTGATCTATGATAACTCATTCATCATTGATCCATATATACCGCATCCATTTGGTCATCAATTTGGGTTTTACTAGAATGTCCCCGATTTTTTAGAGAATGATATCCGTAGTGCCTCTCTAGATGAAGGATTCAGATTTTGGAGGATTTTCACACTGTATCTGTCTATGTCACGTGCCACTTTTCCCCCAACCAGAGATCATGTGGAGAAGCTTTTCTCCACTAAATACATGTCTTGTGGGAGAAAGCGCATGGGAAGTTTCTCAATAATAATTTGCAAGCTCTGGTAGACAATGTTGGGCTAAAGTCTACTACTCCTTTAGGAGGTGAAGATCGAGGTGTTGGAAAGACACTCTCAAAAGTCAAAGAATCACCTACTCCAGTCACTAAAAGTAGTTACAAAACATAAGAAAAAGGAAGCTTAAATCCTCGAAGGCAACTTTGAAAGAGGTGGTGTGAACTTCAACAGACACGGAGAAAAACCATCCAATTCTTCCATTTAGCACGCAAGTTCCTCAAGACACAAGCCAGAGTACCAGTGAAGATCAAAATTGGAAAAGGAAACGACCTAACCTAGTAGAGACCGTAGAGGTTCCAAGTGTTGATAGTCCCTCAAGCACGCATACAGCTTGTAACAAGGAGGTAAAAATACAATCACCTTGCCCCTTTTTTTTATAATCGAACGAGTCTATTCACTAAAAAATTACCCATTTTCTTTGCCTTTTCCTTATGTAGTTAAATGCCATTGGGAATCCGATGGTATCCCACATGACAAGACACAAGTGAGTAATGAATCTATTGCAGGGCCTACATCTAAAGTGAAGTCGTCTTCAAAGGCATCATCTCTCCCTCATAACAAAGCCCTAAAAAGACAAACCCAAAATGGGATAACTCGTATTCCACCAATGACAAATGCATCACTGTCTATTTTTGAAGGAAAGAGTATTTTCTTTAATCGCAAAAACGAATTCATCTTGGGACTTTGGGAGGAAATTTTCAAGACACTTTCCAAAACTCGTGCACAACTTCTCTCATCGTATAGGGAGCAAGTCACTTAGATTTTCGAGGACATGAATATTTTAAATCTTTCTCCATTAGAGTGTCTACTAGATTCTCTTTTTGAGCTTGCTGCTTCAGATGACCAAGAGCAATCCAATTTGGCTGATAAGACGAGTCAAGATGAGAAGTTGGAGCTGATTTCCAAAGCTAAGGAGCATTTTGAATCGTTCAAACTTGAAGCAAGTGAGAAAGTCAAGAAAGTTTCCTCTAGTGAAAAGAAACTGAAGAGAGATGTGAAGAAGTTATAGACACTACAACAAGAGATAAAGAACCACCAATGTGTTATAGAAGCGAATCAAAAGGATGATGAAGAGATTCAGGAAAAAGTTTTAGCTTCCGAGACTGAGGTCTCTTCATATGACAACGTAAATTTCATGTATGTTGGTGATTCGGCCAATTTGGAGGAGAAGAAGAAGAACTTGGAGACTAGCTATCAAGAATTGATCAACTACAAGTTTTGTTTAGATTAGGCTATTAGAATTATCTCCCCTTTTATATCTATGTTAGATTGACCTAGTGAATATTTATTTCATCTTAAATAATATTGCTTCTCTTTTGCTTTACACTTCCCAACATTTATCATAGTTGCATAATTTTCTGCTTTACGCGTTTGTAACAAAAGATTCATATCTTGTCGTAGAAGAGATACAAATAACAAACCGTTTGATTTCTCAAAAATTAAAATCCAATATCTAAAACATATCCAAAACATAGATTCAAACACCTTCAGATTCGACCCAGATAATATTTTGAAACCAACTTTAGATTCCACCACGTAGAAAATTTCAGATTTGCGCAGTCTAACAAAAAGAAGTCATATCTTGGTGTAGAAAAGTCAGAATCACAAATCGATTGATTTTTGGGAAACTTAACTTAAAAATATATAACACATACAAAATTCAAAGTTTCATTCCTTAAGGATAGTTTCATATAATAGTTCGGAATGAATACTAAATTCTGGCACGTCGACGATTTCATATTTGCGCGACTTCACCAATACTTTTGTATCTTGATGTAGGAATGTTGAAATCACGAACCTTTTGGTCTATGTATACGGTCAATATCGGGGATCTCGATATCAAAACCTCTACAAAATTCCGAGCCCGAGCTCGAGAGGCTAGAAGTAGAGTCTTAAGTTCGACCTCAATAAGGCGTACCTCGAGAGAGTATATCGAAGGCCCTTTGCGGCCTACCTCGAAACAGTGTAAAATCGATGATCGTCATGGAAAGGCGGGAAATCCCCAAGGACACGTGGTTAGAGCTGATAAGGTATGCAACAGATAGTACAAGTCTGTACTAGATCGTTACATAGTTGTACCAATAGCATTCTTTGTCATAATTATATATGTAGTATGTTGGGATTTTCCCCTCCTATATAAAGGGGACCCCAATTATTTTTTAAGGGAATGAATACATTCACTGCAATAGAACATTCTACTCTGATATTATCATTTAATGTGCTCCTTCAGCTTTATTGTTCTTCATTTATTGTTCATAATCTACTATCATCGACTGACCTCGAGGACACCTAGACTATCGAGCTCGGGGCCCCCATCCATTTAGTAACATCGGTTTGGCTATCACTTTTTTCTTACTTACACTTAACTTTCCTTGATTATTAACTACTATGGGAATAAATCATGTATTTTTTGAACCAAAAATCAAATATAATTGTTAACACCATTTTCAAGGTAAATAGTTTAGCGCCCACCGTGGGGCTAAAAATAATAGTGATTGTTTTGGTGCTAGTTATCTGATAATACAAGTTATTCTTCACACTTTTTCTTGTCCAAGATTATTTGGTTTCAGGTCAAAAATATGTCTAACTCAGCAAACGCACATGGAAACAACGGCCTTGAGTTGCATGGAGAGAACAGTGCATCGGCCTCAGTCCCCGGTGTACCACCGCAAAACTCTAGGGTAGAACCAACACCAATCCTTGTCTATGTAGGCTCACGCAATGCTTTGCATGTCGATTTGGATACTGATACTGAAGAAAGTGTGCATGGAGGTGACTAACCTGACGCGCCAAGAACACAAGCTCGAGAAGAAAGAGAAGTTAGTTTGCAAGTAATCTTTGAAATTTTATGAGCACAACAAGTGGCTATTGCTCAGCTACAGAATCAACAAAAGACTCCGAGCACAGCAGGGCCAGAAACGGCTCCTCGAGCTAAGCTAACCCTTGAAATACCAAGCGATAATGGGTCGGGTACAGACCCCACTATTATAAAAATGCTCGAGGACCTCACCAAAAGGATCGAGTCAGGAAAAAAGAAGATAGAGGCCAACGAAAAATAAAAGGAAACCTATACCTCGAGGGTCAACCAGATCCCGGGCATACCTCCAATTTTGAAGGGAGTAGATTCGAAGAAGTTCGTTCAGAAACCATTTCCGTCAAGTGCGGTTCCGAAGCCAATTCCGAAGAAGTTTAGGATGCCCGATATCCCAAAGTACAACGGTACTATGGATTTCAATGAGCATATGACCACACATACTTGTGGTATAAAAGTAAATGACTTAAAAGACGACGAGATTGAGTCAGTTTTGTTGAAGAAATTTTGAGAAACACTGTCCAAAGGGGCCATGATGTCGTCCCATAAGCTCCCCCTGAACTCAATAGATTTGTTTGCCATATTGGTAGATTCTTTTGTGAAGGCACATGATGGTGCCATAAAGGTCGCTACAAGGAAATTCGATGTCTTCAAAATTAAACAAATAGAGAACGAGATGCTAAGGGAATTTGTATCCCCCTTTCATATGGAGCGAATGGAATTACCGCCAGTCGCCGATGACTGGGCAGTCCAAGCCTTCACTCAAGGCTTGAATGAATGATGCTCGATAGCTTCGAAGCAGCTGAAGCACAATTTGATCGAGTATCCCACCAAAACTTGTGCGGATGTGCACAACACGTACCAATCGAAAATAAGGGTCGAGGACGACCAATTTGGAGCCCCCTTGGGCTCAGTATATCCAAGCAGACTACTATAAAAGGGACCAAGAAATGTGGAAAGGGAGTTGATACCAAACAAGGAAAGATACCAACCATATGTCGAAGAACGAAGAAACGCTTCGAGGCGTAATATACCTCAGAATGATCGAAGGGTGGATCGAGGCCAAAGTTCCCGAGGACTCATGAGTAAACCCGGGTTCGACAGACACACAGGGCTCTTGGAGGCACCCCGATTGTCAGGGTAAAACTTCAACATCGATGCCTCAGACATCGTATCAGCCATAGGCAAGATCAGAGATAATAATGGCCCAACCTTGCAATCAGATCCTTCCCAGAGGAACCCCAACATAATGTGCAAATACCATGGAACCCACGGTCACAGGACCGAGGACTGTAGACAACTTCGAGAAGAGGTAGCCCGATTGTTCAACGAAGGGCACCTTCGATAGTTCCTCAATGACCGGACCAAGAATCATTTTCGAGAGAGAGATGCATACAGGAAAAAAAACAGGATGAGTTGCAGCATATCATTCATATGATCATAGAGGAGCAAACGTCCCATAGGGACCCATCTTAAAACGAACAAAATTATCCATAACAAAGGAAAAGTGGACTCAGAGCTAATTTTTTTCCTTTTAAATAAAGTTCAAATTAAACGTGTGCTCGTGGATTCAGATAGCTCGGCCAACATAATGAGGTCGAGGGTCGTGGATCAGCTCGGGCTGCTCGACCAAATCATACCCGCCTCTCGAGTCCTGAATGGATTCAACATGGCAAGTGAAATGACGAAGGGGTAAATCATCCTCCCAGTCAACGCATCCGCTACAATTCAAGACACCAAGTTTCATGCCATTGAAGGTTACATGAGGTATAATGCCTTACTTGGAAGGCCATGGATACATAGCATGAGGGCAGTGCCATCAACCCTTCATCAAATGATGAAGTTCCCAACAAGGGATGGCGTAAAAACAGTGTATGGAGAGCAGCATGCAGCAAAGGAGATGTTTGCGGTGCATGACATGGCACCAACATCGATGCCTTCCACCTTAAAGAAGTCAAAAGACGAGCAGATAGCAAAATAGCAACCACAGTCTATACCCTCGGTTGAACCCGAGGGATATGTGATAGGTGAGCAGGATTTCGAGGTCAATGACAAAGACTTCCTCACCCTCGAGCCTTTGTGGCCGCCCAAGAGTCATGTCACGACCCCAACCGGAGGGTTGCAACGGGAACCCGATACTTTACTCAACCGAGTACCAACATAACATATCTTTCTTATCATACATTCATGGGTAAATGCGCCAAAAGGTTCATTGTGAAATAACCGAAATAACACATAAGGAATTGCTATACATATGACGACCCAACATGATATAGAAACTTATACATGTGACATAAAGGCCCATAAGTCTGACATGATCATTTGTAAACTCAAAACATAGGCCGACAAGGCCATACAAGCATCCATATACATGACATATGTCTACAAGCCACTAAGAGTACAGATACATCGTAAAGTTTGGGACAAGGCCCCGCCATACCAATCAATACATGTCCAAATCATATTGACCAGATAGGCAACTCCAGAGAAACTGGAGTGCACCAACACCTTCCGCTGAGTTGATAGCCTACTAGGAGGACTCTCAACCTATCTATCGAGACCTGCGGGCATGAAACGCAACGTTCCCAGGAAAAAGGGATGTCATTAGGAATAAAGTACTAAGTATGTAACGCTGAAAAGCATAAATAAGAACAGTAATGTACAGAAAGATATATGAGATACAACCTGTAGCATTTATGTGCCTCTGAGAGATAGTGACATGAAATGCGTGATACATATATATAAATAATCTTTTAAAAACATCTTCCTCTTTAGGCATCATCATCATCGTATCGTACCCGGCTTCGAAAAGGACTCAGTAAAAACATACCCGGCCATCATAAGGCTCGGTAGAATCGTACCCGGCCACGTGGAGCTAGGTAAAACCAACTGATCAGTGGTTGCACAATAGGTTCCATACTTGACCGACTATAGATCGGCTCGGTAGAGTAAAATAGATACTATATATAATGCATGCTAGACTCACGGAATCACATTCTAAACCCTTCGGAGCGACTTAAGGTCATTACACATTCGATTAATATTTTGGGCATCATAACATCAATATGAACTTCACTAGCATTCAAGGATCATACATAATTTCTTAGAATAACTTTGTTAGGAAAGAACAACATGGGCAACCTTAGTTGCTAGGAGTAGATTCATTATGAAATAGCGTATCGTTTACGTTCGTTTCACTTTAGATCATACCAAAAGAATGAATGAAGTGACTTAACATACCTTAACCAAGTTGAGTTCTTAATACCTTACAAGAAACTCTTCAAACAAGTCAACTCAATCTATCATAGCATAAGGAGATTGAAAATCAGTGTTGAGCAAAGGCTAAGTCCGTAACTTAAACTAGTAGCTCGTTTACGTAAATTTGGGCAGCATCTCCCATGTAACAAGACCCTCCATCAATACCATATACCAACAACACCAAGAAAAAAACAATAACAACATGTATGAATTATTTCCCAACCTTATAACCACCACAATATATCACAAAGCAGCCCACACACCCTAATCACTTCATACATAAAACGGCAACAAAAGTAGTGTCAAACAACCTAAAAATTTAACGACGAACGACCAGCCAACCACCCTGAAATTATGTGATATTTATCCACACCCTTTATCCTCCCAAACTCCATGAATACAGTATAAAAATAGGAAACCCAAAAGCAGCACGAAACATCCCACAAAACAGTCCCACAACTTCAGCAACTCAAAATTGATTTTTCAGTTTACTTCAACACGTTTCGACCTGTCTTTTCTTTAAAATTGAGAAACACAACCAGAAATACATAATTAATCCTCTCATACAATAAAACAGTCATGAACTCAACTTAAAAATAACTTTACAACCAGCCAACAATGAGGAAACAACAAACAACATACCACTCTTTCAAAACTTGCTAGGTAGTCTTTATGATCGAGTTACAACTCGTACAAGCCTAGATAATGGAATGATAAGCATAAATTTACCTTGGAAAGAGTATAATCCACGAAACCTAGCCCTTATTCATCCAAAATCAGTCCCCCAATGCAGCTACATGAAGGAAAAATAGAAACTAGCCAACTGTCCGGGCTTTTTGGCACTAGAATAATATTGTAACACCCGAAATAACCTAGGGTTTGCGTGGGATTTTCTGGGAGGAGTTGCAGGGGTTCAATTTGGTTTTATTGGTATGAAATATGGGTGAAATAAATGAGTTGATACTACCTTAAAATATCCCTCTTGGCCGACTTTGGAGCTTTTAATTGAGGCCTCTCCTTTTGGCAAGTAGGTGATCACCTACTTGTCACCTACAAAACTGTGCAATCTCGCAAAAATAGGAATATCTCTCTACTCCAATGTTGTATCAATGAACAGTTTAATCCCTTGGAAACTAGACTCGTAGTTATTCAATTTGGTAGGTAGAAATTCTAATCACATTGGGAGAAATCCTCATATATATTTGACCTAGTTTTCAACACATTTATGAATGTAACTGTTGATGACCTTTTCCAAATTTTGTTCCAAAAATCGCTTGACGTCAAAACATAACATGTTAATATCATACTACTGAAATAACTCATAACATAATCTCTTTATAATGTTAAGCACCCTAGTTTTACCCCAAAAGTACATGTTATAACATTCCAACTGGTCGACTTTTGTCGAAACTTGTTTTCTTCAATTGGTTTAGCTTCTAATACTTCCAACCCTCTTGGTACTAACTTTATGTACTTTAAAATATGATATCATTTCAGAGCTTAGATCAATTTACTTACGATGTACTGTCACATACGAAACTATGAAGTGTAACATCATTCCCCCTTTTGGAACATTCTCCCTCGAATGTTGAATGATGCGCTTATCAGTTTCATAACCTATAGCTCATACAAATAATTTAGTATTATCATTCGCATCTAACCAACTGTTCTGTGAATAAATCTGAAGGCAAGGAGATCCCTCCCCCCTCTTAGGCCTCTTTCTCACACCACAACTTGTTGTCGAAATTCTTCAAATATCGTAGTTGTTGCGACCTTCTATCATGCAGCCTGTACGACTTTGTACTTGTATGTGCACCTATGCGACTCTTCTCTCTCACTTCCTCCTGATTTTAGCCAATCTCTAGGCCTCACCTTATGAATATATATATATATATATAGAACTATGGCATATTGTCCCTCTAGGCATCTATTTGTGTATTGAAGTCCTTCGCTTGGTACTTTGTCAAACTTATGACTATTGCTATATCTTGTTTCATAGCCTCGAATATCTATCCTTATGGATTTACTACATCTATGTAGGTTATACTATACCATAACACTTACTTCGGTTTATTATTACTGAGGTTTTCTACCCAACTCCTGGTCACTCTCTCGGTGCTTATCCTATATGTATAAATCTAAGTCCTTTAGTTCTTCCTCATTACTGTTCATCTAAAGAATGACGACCTAATCTCATCTAATACTTTGGAAATCTTATCTGCCTATTGTTGGTTTACCTTATGTTGATCTATAATCTACCACCAAAAACTCGAAACATCTTACGTAATACATTGTTGTTAGGGCTCACGTCGCATCGGGGAACATCTGAAGTTATTTTCCTGATCCACCTAGGGATGATACAATAGTTAATTAACCATATTTCGTAGAATCCCAACGTGATTCACCTTATGGGGCTATTTTGATCCTGTAGAATTCATGAAATCCCATTTCTTTGAATCATTCCCCAATCAAAGTCCTAAACGTCATCCTCTAATATATCATAATTACACCATTATTCTACCACTAGGGAAGCATTCCATCTCTTCTAAATTCTCCTAGTCTTAAACTCCTCTGAGTTCACTCATGCTATATTGAGCTTTTTATAATTTTATGGAAACCATCAACTTTCTTGTTGTGATGGGTTTAATCCCGAGGACTTACCCAATCTTGTCACCTTCTCACTAACCTTTTCTTATCCTTACTCCTATCTATCTAAAACCTTTTCTCTCTACCATGCTTTATCTTGCAACCTACGCATATCTATTTATACTACTCGCAACCATCCTTTTAACATGCTAGCATCATAGATTTTCTTTCATGCCTTCTCAATTGTCTTTAAATGTAAGAAATTAATTTTCAGGATCGTTCTACCACTTGCTACATAGATATTTGGCTTGGATACTAGATTTCCCTATAACTCATATGATCTCAATTATCAACTCTTGATTTTTTCTTCTTCCTGTTCATTAGCCATGATAGGTGCCACTTTCTTATAGAGTGCATACAATATTATAATGAGACTGTTGTTGCAAGACCATTTCTTCTTTAGGTCACTACGCTTATGTTCAAGCCTTCTTCTTTATTTCCTCAGCTAGTCATTCATTGTAGTGCTTAGGGAAGACCCTCTGACTCTTGTAAAGCTTAGAGCTTATTACATTATATACCTCACGCTATTTCTGATGTTTTTACTCGCCTATCATTATCCTTAGTTACTTACCTCTGCGCCCTTGTGCTCGTAGGGTTGCTTCTGAATTGAAGTTTTAGTTGTCTCTCTAATGGTATTCTCTTTATTCCCGTAACACTTATACTATACCTTTAACGACTCCAACTCCTATCTGAATATTTCTCAAGGATTACGATGTCATATCTCTGAGGCTGAATTTCTTGTGTTAGTTTTCACTATGTTTATCTTGCATGATCTGCAGCTTTATCTGAGACCTCTTGTCTAGCAATAAATATGCTCTTTCTAGACCAATTACTAACTACTCATCAGTTCATGCTCATATCTATATTCTATGTAACCTCTCTTGGGTTATGTATTTTGTCTTAACTTGCTTTCGCACTGGCTCCTAATGTATCAACTGTCCATTCCCACTTATTTATCAATATCATCGAGTGCCAAAGCCTTATTGAATCTCCCCTGCGTCATGCTTGCATAATGTTCTGGTAGGATCTGAATTAATGCAATCTCATTCCTTTCACATTTTTACTGCATTCCTCTTTTACTATTCGATAGTTACCTCTTCATCTTTGGCATTTTTTTAACATCTTCACTGGAATATTACCCGCCTTGCGGTAACCCTTCTACACCAGGGATAATTGAATTTCTCACGCACAAGGGTGACTCCTGGTGTAACTGGCACATTTACTCCCTTAAGCTTAACTCTGCTCATAGTACTTGCTTTAGGGAAGCGTCTTCGTGAATGACCTTTAAAGGTTGTTCTTCTATTGTTCATTCTATTATTGTCAAAACACAATCTCTAAAACGATGTTGACTATTACCAATTCCACCGATCCCTAATTCATGTTCGATTTCTTTTTTTTTTCTTATTTACTATTCCATACTAATTTCTATTAGTCAGGGGTCTAACTTTTCCTTCTCGTAATCACGTTGGACTCAGGAATTGATTTCTCAAAATGAGGATATGACTTTAGGTCTTATACTTTTATTGTCTCAAGGGATGTCGCCTCTTATCTTTTCCTTCAGTTGACTATGGACTCTGTCATCCTGTCATATTTTGATTTACCATTATCACTCATTTATCACATCTTACTCATAATGCTTCATTTACTCTCTTCTTATACTCCTGCTAATATTTCTGTGTATCACCTTATTTTAAAGACTTCAACAAAACGGTCTTTCACTTTTAGCTCCCCATGTTCATCTCACTGGCTTTTCGGGACGCCGAACATTCTCCTTTTTTTTGTTATCAGTGGTTGGGGTCATACTAAGGTAAATATTTATCCCTTCTAGGATTCCAGTGCCTATCTTCTGAACTTTCTGAACATCCTAGTATTCATATCCGACTGTATTATTCTAGAGTGCACCATCTGGATATCTCCTAATGAGAACTATTACCATGTTCTGCACTACCCTTCAAAAATGTTAGATAATGATAACAATCCATCCACAATTTTGGGTTACTCTAACCCCATCTAGACCCTAATATCCGATCATTCTCTTAAATTATATATGTTAGCTCCCATAGGGCATAATTGAGATGTGTATGGTCAATTGTAGATATCTTTGTTACTGTTAAATGTAACTCAAAATGCTTATATTTCTCTTCCTGAATTATAAATACTGATAATCTTTATTAACTAGGTACCTCATACCCTTCTTCACCTTCCTTCTTTTAGTTGCTGAAACTTGTGTCTACCTTCCGATTCTTTGTTAGCTCCCATAGTGCATAATTGAGATGTGTATGGTCAATTGCAGATATCTCTGTTACTGTTGAATGTAACTCAAAATGCTTATATTTATATGCCTTAATTATAAATAATGATATCTTTATTAATTAGGTACCTCGTACCCTTCTTCACCTTCCTTCTTTTAGTTGCTGAAACTTGTGTCTACCCTCCGATTCTCTTATTTTTGTTACAATACGAGTGGATTGATATTATTTCCTTAGGGCTCATTATCAAGAAGCTTACACATCTTAGTACACACGTGATCTGCTAAAGACCTCATATTTACTCATAATAAGCATGATGCAAAATCGAGTTCATATGATTCAACTCCTCCACAACCACATTCCACCTCTTACCAACTGTCTTTGTAGATGTAGACATCATTATATTATGTATAATAGAATTTAGGAATTTTATTTCTTACAACTAAGCTCTACAACACGATCTAGAGTAAGAACAAAGAGTGACAGTCCTAAATGCCTTGTAGCCTCCTGCTTATAAGTGTGGTTCACAACAGACCCATAAACAAGACTCTATTAGACACGACTTGTAGACATCCCTAGGACAGAAGTGCTCTGATACCACTTTTGTCATGACCCAAACCGGAGGGATCCGACGGGCACCCGGTACTTTACTCAATCGAGTACCAACGTAACATATCTTTCTTATTGTATATTCATGGGTAAATGTGCCAAAAGGGTCATCATGACATAACCAAAATAAAACATAAGGAAATGCTAGACATACGATGACCCAACATGATATAGAAACTTATACATGTGACATACGGGCCCATAAGGCTGACATGATCATTTGTAAACTCAAAACAGAGGCTGACAAGGCCATACAAGTATCCATATACCTGACATCTGTCTACAAGCCTCTAAGAGTACATAAACATCATTAAGGTCGGGACAAGGCCCCACCATACCAATCAATACATGTCCAAAACATATTGACCAAATAGGACACTCTGGAGAAACTAGAGTGCACCAACACCTTCCGCTGAGCTGATAGCGTACTAGGAGGACTCTCAACCAGCCTATCGTGACATGTGGGCATGAAACGCAGTGTCCCCAAGAAAAAGGGACGTCAGTAGGAATAAATTACTAAGTATGTAAGGCTGAAAAGCATAAATAAGAACAGCAATGTAAAGAGAGATATATGAGATACAACTTGTAGCATCTGAGTGTCTCTGAGAGATAGTGACATAAAATGAGTGATACATATATATACATATATTTTAAAAACACCCGCCTCTGTAGGCATCATCATCATCATATCGTACCCGGCCTCGAAGAGGACTTGGTATCGTAGGGTAAAATGCGGAGCACGTGAACCTATTATCTTTTCGCAAAATTAAATATTCTATGTACATATTTTCTAAAATTGGTATATTATTAACTATTGGCACACATGCTCCAAGAAGGTTGAATGGTGAACTTGTTTGAAAGTTGACCTATTTACCAAGAGTAAGAGGGATCAATTCCCCCTTAATAAATTTTTCCTCTATTTTTTTAAGTGCACTCTTGTATTAGAAATCCTACATCCGCCTCGGAAAGCCACAATGTCAGACATGGAATCTTTTTTCACCTTTCTTAATGTGGAAATATAATCATGAATATAGACATGTATGAAAGTTTAAAATCTGTTCAACTTGTTAGATGATGTATTTCGTTAATACATTGGCTAACATGCATGAATTGTGCTCTCAAGTCATTAGAATCAAAGAATATACATCGGATCTGTCATTTTTTGGATTTAAATGGTATAGATAATCTCGATATTTCTCTTCCTATATAACGACCCCGATCGGTTGTTCCAAGAGTTTTAGCCCTGTTTCCCCCGTTTTTGCTTCATTATGGGTAAATGATCTCAAAATTGAGTTTTTATGGTTCAGATAGCTTCGTTAGATTATTTTGGACATAGAAGTGGGTTCGGAATGTTATTCAGGGGTCCGTGGTAGAATTAGGCTTGAATTGGTGAAATTGGATTTTTGTCAATTTCCGGTCGGCAGTGAAAAATTAGCTATAAGGATCGGAATGAAATTCCGAAGTTGGAATACGTTTGTAGTGTCGTTTGTGATGTCTGTGCAAAATTTCAGGTTAATCAGACGTCGTTTAGTTGGTTTCAGTAACATTGGAGAATTTCGGAAGTTTAGAAATCCTTAGGCTTGAATTCGGGGTTAATTTGATATTTTGATGTTGTTTTGGGTGATTCGAAGGCTCGACTAAGTTTTTGTGATGTTATGGGATGTGTGGGTATGTTTTGGTTGAGGTCCCAAGGGCCTTGGGTGAGTTTCAGGTGGTTTCGGACCATTTCTAGGCCATTTCTAGTTGCTAGCTTTTGGCTTCAGGGGTGCACAATGCGATAGCATAGATCCAGCCGCGTTAGAATAGGGAAAATTTGGAAAAAATAAGTTGTGTTATGCGATTGCGTAAGTCTTTCCGCGATCGCGTAGAGTAAAATCTCTGTTGCACAGACCCAATTTTGGAATCTTATAAATCACAATCTATAAGGATTTTTAAGATGATCAAAAAATGAAAGTTGTAGCCTGTGATGTCTAGTTTTCCGAAAATTAAACCAATTCTAATTTGGAGTTTTGTACAAAAAGTTATTACTATTGTACTAGAGGCTGGCCGGAAGAGTTGGAGAAGGGTGTTGGAAAAGTTTGTTTTACGCGATCGCGTGCGAATGGCTGCGATCGCATAAAGTATAAGAAGGGCTGGAAAGATTTGTGCTTCACTATCGCATTAGTTTCTCCGCGATAGCATCGGGTAAATGCCTATGGAGCTCGGATTGAGGCAATTTTTTAAGGGATTTTTAGAGAAGTGATTGGGGTAAGTATTCTTCACTCAATTTTGGTTAAATTTCATGATTGTGTCTTTATTCTTGTCATCAAAATTCAGAATATGGGGTGAAAATTCTGACAAGAATGGAGGAAAATTGGAGAGTTTATTTTGGGGAATTGAATGGCCATTTGATGTCGGATTTTGATGAATTTGATATGGGTAGACTCGTGAGGGAATAAAGATTCTAGTTTTGTGATTTTAGTCAGATTCCGAGACATGGGCCCGAGGGCCGGGTTTTGCCAATCTCGGGATTTGTGGTCTAATTTGATAATTTTGATGTGGGCTTTGTTCCTTTAGCATATATTAATGATAATATACTGATTTTGGATAGATTCAGGGTGATTTCTGGCGGGGTCGAGCGGTAGGGGCATTTCGGAGTAGATTTTCGTCCTGTTTGAGGTAAGTAACTCTTCCAAACTTGGTTCTGAGGGTTCGAAACCCCAAACTATGTGTCTTATGATTAGAGTTGAGGTGACGCACATGCCAAGTGACCAGCGTGCAGGCGTGCACCGTGGAATGGTGACCTGGTTCATTCCATGGCTCAGTTTAGTGATTCCTCCTTTTGATATATGTGCTACTATCAATGAGATTAATGCAAACATGCTAGAAATCATGTTAATACTATGTTAAGGCTACACGCAGATACTGTTGAGAGCCGAGTGGTCTCTTATTGCTTTCATTTCGTGGGTTTCATTGATATTATATACTCAGCCTTGTTATTGCATATCATATCATTTCTTAGTCTCGATAATTGTTGTTTTGCACATTATATCATTGATTCGGGCTAGTCCATGCATTGTGAGCCCGTGTGAGCGAGACTAGAGAGTGATGACTGAGTGAGGCCGAGAGCCGGATATTGAGTGACAGTTATGGGATCGGGCTACATGTCGCAGCATATTTTATTGATTTATGCCTGGATCTGGCTTATGATAGCGCTTGGGCTGTAGGATCCCCTCCGAAGTAGGTAACACACCCCCAGTGAGCGCAGTGATATATTTAAGGGATGGATCTTCCCTGGACATGGATCTTGTCCGAAGTATTTGTATATGTAGATGGATCTTCACCATGGGGCTGGAATGGCCTTCCTCGGTACTGAGAGATTGATGTCAGATATGTCTATATAATCTGGAATGGATCTTCCCTGGGTTGTGTGAGTCATATATAGTACTGATGCGATACTAAATTGCATAGTCTAGCATGTGATATACCTTACATTTGAGGTGCTTAGTTAATTTTGAAATAATAGAGATAATGAATCAAAATTGGACAGAATTAATTATACCAGATGACATATACGTAGACTTATATGAATTAGATTTATATTCAGATTAATAATGAATCATACATACCTACAATATTGGCACCAAACTACTGACAATATAGATTTACTAACAAACCTAATAAAAANCATCGAAAATATAAGGTACCAAGCAAACAAGTATTTCTTACTTTATATTTCAATTATGCTATTTCTTTTAGTTTTGTGTCTTCTAAACATGAGTAGCTATGTTTTTAATCTAGGGTTTTGGTAGAACCCGTTCGGAATGAATATCTTGTGATATTAATATATTTTGATTGATTATTCTCCGTTTGTTCAACTACGTTCTTATTGTAGTTAATTGAATGGCCATCAATTAGATGTGCCTATTTAGTATGTATCTACTTGAGAGAGAGTGCATATTTAGGTAATTGTTTGAACAACACCACTCCTAGAGTATAGACGAAAGTCATAACCGAGGGTTTAGAGGTTGGATTAGAGATAACGATACCTCGGGTGCAATCTAAAGTGAACTGTAATGAAATCTAGCTAGCGTAACTTGAGAGAGTGCGTCTAGCAAATTATCATAATTACTTGAGAGAAATTTAAGGTAGATAGAGTGTTCATGATTGATAGAGACGATTAAGCAAGCTATAAGAAGTATCCGAGAAAGAATTCACCAACGGGTGAAACCATAACTTTAGACCTTTATTATCATTGTTTACACTATATTGTTAGTTTATTATTATTGTTAGTAGAATTAGTTAAACAACACAAATTGATATTCAAAAGTATTGAGAAAATTTAATAAGTACCAGTAGTATTTTATAAACTCAATTGATACGTGTATTCCATGTGGGATCGACTCTGGGCGTAATACCCCAGATTATATTTGCAACGCCCGTTTAGTCTTTCTATAAGACATAGTTGAGCGTGATCAAGTACCGAGTGGTTGTGAGGTGTATTATTATATGGGAATGGATCTTCTCCATAGGGCTGGATTGGCCTTCCTCAGTACTGAGTGACTTTTGTCAGACGTGTATATATTCTGGGATGGATCTTCCCTAGGCCATGTGAGCCATATACAGTATTGAGTGGACGAGTATTTGAGAGTGGGAGCACATTTTACACTATATTGTTAGTTAATTGTTAGTTTATTATTATTGTTAGTAGAATTAGTTAAACAACACAAATTGATATTCAAAAGTATTGAGAAAATTGAATAAGTACCAGTAGTATTTTATAAACTCAATTGATACGTCTATTCCCAGTGGGATCGACTCTGGGCGTAATACCCCAGATTATATTTGCAACGCCCGTTTAGTCTTTCTATAAGACATAGTTGAGCGTTATCAAGTACCGAGTGGTTGTGAGGTGTATTATTATATGGGAATGGATCTTCTCCATAGAGCTGGATTGGCCTTCCTCTGTACTGAGTGACTTTTGTCAGACGTGTATATATTCTGGGATGGATCTTCCCTAGGCCATGCGAGCCATATACAGTATTGAGTGGACGAGTATTTGAGAGTGGGAGCACATTTTGCATTTCATATAGGTGATGCATTGGCATGTAGAATATGTTGAGTTATATATGTTAAACTGTTCGGAACTGTACTTACCTTATCACTTTGAGCTGTCTATTAACTGAATGCATGCCAAAAATTATGTACATTTATTTTGTTAAAAATGTTGAGGTTTAGTCTGTCACTACCTCTCAACCCAAAGTTTGGGTTTGTTACTTACTGTGTTGGTGTACTCACGTTACCCCCTGCAACTTGTGTGCAGATTCAGATATCCCAGGTCCCGATAGTGCTAGTGATCGTTTGATGCGGTTCATCTTCGGAGAGAGCGAGGTAGCTGCTTGGCAATCGTAGACCCACCTTTCTCCTTCCCTATCATTCCTTTTTGTATTATTGTTAGTTATTTCCCAAACAAATGTCGTCTTGATGCATTCTGGCATAGTTGTAGTATGGTTCATGACATAGTGACACCAGATGTTGGGATTTATTTTACAGGATTTTGGGTTTTCTCATTATCTTTTATTTCAGATTCTCTAATGAAAAAGGTTAATATTTAGAGGTAGTTATGAGAAAATAGAATTGGTTAAGAGTGTAGGATTGCCTAGTTCCACGTTCGGCGCCATCACGAACAGGTTGGTTTTGGGGTCGTGACAAGTTAGTATCAGTGCCTATGTTACATACATCTCACGAGTCATAAGCAGTAGTAGAGTCCTACGGATCAATACAGAGACGTCTATACTTATCTTCGAGAGGCTTCGAAACCCTTAGGAAAAATCCCACATTTTTTAATTCTTGTCGGACTAATCCATTTATTCAGCAAAAACCGTAACTCCTTGAATTCCTTTAATGTATTCGAATTCACACGTGAGCACTCGATATTAGCAGTGCATCGACAACTTGTGATATACATGGGTGAGGTGCGAGATTTTATTTTAGCATGTTGATAATGGGCCAGTCTGGAGGACTTGAGGTCGGGTTTTGTATGTAGCTTGAGTGTTGAGGTGTTAATTGTGTAAGCACGTGCTTTTGGATCTATATGTTCGATAATGTTCCTATTAGTTGAAGTGATGGCTGGATGGCTACGTGATGAGTATTATATAACTGTGAGATGTGTTCATATGATTTGAATGTGATGAGAAGGGTCTACTTGAGGGTAGAATGAACTATTTTTGTGCTTGATTTCCAGCTTGATTTGATGCATAGCTCCGGGTCATGAGTGTATTGAAGGATATTTTCATGTTGTTTAGTTGGGGAGTGAAGTAGATTTCATGTTGTGATATGAGTTAAGACTCAGGAAGATTAATTGACCGCGTGATGTTTATGACGGTGGAAGGGTATAATGAGAGAGGCGAAGCAGGCGGGTTATCTCCTGCGGAGTGTTCTGAGATTTGTGTGATCCATATGTTGTTTGTTGGGAAGTCCTTTTTTATAAGAGAAACATACGTGTTGCAATTTGAGTTTGGATCTCTTATCAGGGTGGGATTGACTGTTACGAGGGTGAATGTGAGATTTGCAGATGATTTGAGATACTAGATGGGTTGTGTTATATGAGCATATGAAGGATTTAGTTGAATCTCACTGTGGTATTGTGGCGGTCATAGTGTATGGGCATTATTACTTATTGTTTGTCTTGATCTATGGATTCGAGCCATGTCGTGGAGTTTACTAATGATAAGTTGGTTGCATGATCTTGTGGTGTATTGGTTTCAGTTTGAGGCAATGACTCAAATAATGGAAACTTTAGGTACAAGTTGTAACATATTCTATGGGTAAATTAGGTTTATTGAATGTTTGAGTTGTATTTGTAAAGGGTGTAATGTGTATGGAGTAGGAATTTTCCTAGTTTCTTAGAGGTGTGGGTTCTCCCTTGGGTATTGGTGTGTTAATAGGGTACATGTGGTTATGTGCTAGGGTATCGCGTGGTGATTTCTGGTTGAGGATTTTTGTACTATGGCAAGGAGATGAATCAATTAGAAGGTAAATCAGAAGGAACTCAGAGAAATAGGATAGCTTGGTAGTAGATTGGATCGGCATGGGAATAAGTAAGATTGATTCATTGGGTGCTTATGATGTGGTAAGGTTCTACGAGTGATTCTTGGCAATGCTCTTGAGTTTTGACGGCCTGCGTAGCTTAGTTGAGTTAGAGGGATTCAGTCCTGACGGATTAGTTCAGTACAATGGGTTTTAGAGGGTTCTTGATGGTCTCTACTATAGTTGAGATGTATATTTCCTAACTGGCGCGTGGGGCATGCAGCATATTGTAATTTTCTCTAGAATAAAAAAATCAAATGGAAAGTCTAAACTGATTGAGTATGTAGTTGGTTGCGACCCAGAGTGGATTTGAGGTTGTCGTATCATTCATATGGTGGCAGAATGGGTGCGATGTCTGATGTAGTATTGAGATTGCAAGTGCAAGGTCATGATGCAATTTGGAAGGAAGGTTCTGAATTCTTAGGTCGCATGGACGATCTCAGATGATCAGATAGATGATGTTACTTCTAGATATGGCTCAATGAAGGTATAAGTTTCAGAAGAGGCACTGTATTTTGATATATTGATACTTTATTAGTGTGGAGGTACTCTCCTTCTTGTTCAGCTGCGGGTATTCAAATTTGGACTTGTAACACATACAGATTGTAGGGGCATCCAATGTGGTATGATCATGTATTGGGAAGTATAAGGCATTCAGGCGACGAAGTTGAGATTCAGATATGGTGATTTTTGTGCTCTAAGGATTTGCAGTCTGCGAACTCGAATGAGTAGATGATTTCATAGTTGAGGGCTGTAGAGACGTAGCCAAGGTTAGTCAGAGGTTAGCGTGTGTTATGATTCAGTCATTATGGACCTTTGTAGGGTTATTTGTATGTTGCGTATGACTGGATTGAGTTGGTTTAGTAGGCCTAGTGGGGATAGTTGTTTTGCACCGAGTTGGATTGATTGGCTAGTGCTATTATGAGGGGTATGCCAGTTGGTGTTTGTTGGGCTTATCTGTGTTCTAGGATGATTTATGAGTTACTCTTCCCTTCTACGGGGGAGCTATGATTCATTGGTTTTAGGCACACATGGTGTGGTTCTATTGTGGTCTTATAGCGGGAATTGAGTAAGGTAAGTAATTGGGTATTGCAGGATTGAGACGTATTGGTTATGTTCTTTCGGATCCGTATGGTGTGGTATCGTCCAATTCTCCGTGGCTATGGTAATGCACCTTGAGTACCTGATGTCGAATTTCGCGTGGTTGTTGATTTTGAGCAAGGTAGAGTGAGGTATATAATATGGACAAACGCTTGGATGGGGTCGCGCATTGTAGCGAAGTTATGTTGAGATAAGATCCTTATGTGTTGGATTCGTGTGTTTTGGTTATGCGGTGTGTGAGGAGTGCTTAGCATTGCCTTGTGGTGATACACAATGGTCTTGCGGGACGGTTCTCTAGTTTGATCTCATTTTTCCATGTTTGAGTACATCTGGAATGTTGCTTATTAGTGCACGGGCTGCACGGGGTGTGTCTTTAAGCCGTATTGATATGTCATGTCGCTAGAGTGGTTGTGGTAGACGAGACGACGTCGTCGGACCTAGAATGGGTACTTCCAGATCTGGTTGCAGTATATTTGGGAGGATATTGATGTCGATCGGCTTAAAGATTTTGCTATATTTTCTGTCGAAGAGAGGGAGTTCCATCACTTGTTGATTTGACGAATGATTGTGGGTTTCTGTCTGTCTCTTTCATCATTGGCAGTATATGAATGTGTTAAAATGGGTTTATGTTTGATAGTAAGGTTATTATCGGCATTTGGTTTCTTGAGCAGCTGTTGCGATTAGAAATTTTTGCTATGAGCGTTTGAGTGATGTGGTATATTCTGTGATTTCATCTTGGGTTATGGGGAAGGTTGATATAGCTTGTCCGGGTTTATACAGTTTATAGATGTGGGATTTTGATCTTATAAATTATTTCAAAAATGGAAATTCTGTTTTAAGGTTTATGGGTTAGGTTGGATTGCGAAATTTCAGCTATGTTGTGCTATTGGACCTATATGGGATAGGGTGATGTGGGGTCACCCCCGGGTATGTACATGGTAGGATTACACGGCAATTTTGATGGTTTTTGGAACAACTCTGACATGTTCGAGGACGAACGTATGTTTAAGTGGGGCAGAATGTGACGACCCGATCGGTCGTTCTGAGTGTTTTAGCCCCGTTTTCCCCATTTCTGCTTCATTATATGTGGTTCATCTCTATTATGTTGTGTTAGGTTGGTTGGCTCGGGTTCAGAGCGATTTTGGAGAGAAATGAGATATTTAGTCTCTTAAGTTGGTTATTTAGTTGGAAAAGCCAACCGGAAGTTGACTTATGGGTAAATGATCTTGGAATTGGGGTTTTATGGTTTTGGACTTCGGAGTGGGTTCGGAATGTTATTCGGGGGTCCGTGTTAAAATTGGGCTTGAATTGGCTAAATTGAATTTTTGGCAGTTTTCGATCGGCTGTGGAAAATTAGCTATTGGGATCGGAATGTAATCCCAAAAGTTGGAATAGGTTCATAATGTCGTTTTTGATGTGTGTGCAAAATTTCAGGTCAATCAGACGTGGTTTGGTTGGTTTCGGCATTGTTGGTGAATTTCGGAAGTTTAGAAATCCTTAGGCTTGAATTTGGGGTTAATTTGGTATTTTGATGTTGTTTTGGGTGATTCGAAAGCTACTAAGTTTGTGTGATGTTATGGGAGGTGTTGGTATGTTTTGGTTGAGGTTCCGAGGGCCTCGGGTGAGTTTCGGGTGGATACGGACCATTTCTTGACCATTTCTAATTGCTGGTTTTTAGCTTCAGGGGTGTACAGTGCGATAACATAGATCTGGCCGCGTTAGAATAGAGAAAATTTTGAAAAATTTAGTTGTGCTATGCGATTGCGTAAGTCTTCCCGCGATCGCATAGAGTAAAATCTCTGCTACACTGACCGGATTTGGAAGCTTATAAGTAACAATCTATAAAGAATTTGAACATCATCCAAAAATGAAAGTTATATCCCTTGATGTCTAGTTTCCAGAAAGTTAAACTAATTTTAATTTGGAGTTGTTTCCAAAATGTTATGGCCATTGTACTAGAGGCTGTCCGGAAGAGTTGGAGTAGGTTGTTGGTAAAGTTTGTTCTACGCGATCGCGTGGGAATGGCCGTGATCGCATAGGGTATAAGAAGGGCTGGAAAGATTTGTGCTTCGCTATCTCATTAGTTTGTCTGTGATAGCATTGGAAAAATGCTTGGACAGATTATAAAGTACTCTATTTCGAGGGTTTCGTCCATTTTAGCATTTTTGGAGCTATGGAGCTCGGGTTGAGGCGATATTTTAAGGGATTTTCAGAGAAGTGATTGGTGTAAGTGTTCTTCACTTAATTTTGGTTTTCATGATTGTGTCTTTATTTTTGTAATCTAGATTGAGAAATTGGGGTTATAATTTGGAGAAAAAATGGAGGAAAATTGGAGAGTTTATTTTTTTTGAATTGAATGGTCATTTGATGTCGGATTTTGATGAATTTTATATGGGTAGACTCGTGAGGGAATAAGAATTCTAGTTTTGTGATTTTTGTCGGATTCCAAGACGTGAGCCCGAGGGCCGGTTTTGGCCAATCTCGGGATTTGTGGTCTAATTTGATAATTTTTATGTGGGCTTAGTTCCATTAGCATATATTAATGATAATATACTGATTTAGATAGATTCAGCGCGATTTGTGGCAGGGTCGAGCGGCAGGGGCATTTTGGAGTAGATTTTCGCCTTGTTTAATGTAAGTAATGCTTCCAAACATGGTTTTGAGGGTTCGAAACCCCGAACTATGTGTCTTATGATTAGAATTGAGGTGACGCACATGCAAAGTGACCGGCGTGCGGGCGTGCACCTTGAGAATGGTGACCTGGTTCATTTCATGGCTCAGTTTAGTGGTTCCTCCTTTTGATATTCGTGCTACTGTCAATGTTAGTAATGCAATCATGCTAGAAATCATGCTAGATATTATGTTAAGGCTTCACGCCGATACTGTTAATACCCGAGTGGTGCCTTATTGTTGTCATTTCGTGGGTTTGATTGATATTATATACTCAGTCTTGTTATTGCATATCATATCATGTCTCAGTCTCGGTAATTGTTGTTTTGCACATTATATCATTGATTCGGGCTAGTCCATGCGTGGTGAGCCCGTGTGAGCGAGACTGGAGAGTGATGACTGGCTGAGGTCGAGAGCCTGATATTGAGTGACAGTTATGGGATCGGGCTGCACGTCGCAGCATGCTATATTGATTTATGCCTGGATCTGGCTTATGATAGTGCTTGGGTCGTAGGGGCCCCTCCGGAGTCTGTAACACACCCAGTGAGCGTAGTGATATATTTTAGGGATGGATCTTCCCTAGAGATGGATCTTGTCCGAAGTATTTGTATATGGAGATGGATATTCTCCATGGGATTGGAATGGCCTTCCTCAGGTTAGATATGCATATATAATCTGGGATGGATCTTTCCTGGTCCGTATGAGCCATATACAGTACTGAGTGGTTGTGAGGTGTATTATATGGAGATGGATCTTCTCCCAAGAGATGGATTGGCCTTCTTCAGTACTGAGTGTCTTCTGTCAGACGTGTATATATTCTAGGATGGATCTTCCCTAGGCCATGTGAGACATATACAGTATTGAGTGGACGAGTATTTGAGAGTGGGAGCACATTGTGCATTTCATACAGTTGATGCATTGGCATGTATAATACGTCGAGTTGTATATGATGTATTTTCCGGAACTGTAGTTATCTTATCACTTTGATCTATCTAGTTAACTGAAAGCATGCCTAAAATTCTGTACATTTATTTTGTTATAAATGTTGAGGTTTAGACCGTCACTTCCTCTCAGCCCACAGTTTGGGATTGTTACTTACTGAGTTGGTGTACTCACGTTACCCCCTGCACTTTTTGTGCAGATTCAGGTATCCCAGGTGACGATAGTGCCAGTGATCACTTGTTGCGGTTCATCTTCAGAGAGAGAGAGGTAGATTCTTGGCTATTGCAGACCCGCCTTTCTTCTTCCCTATCCTTCCTTTGAGTATTTTTGTTAGTTATTTCCCACACAAATGTCGTCTTTATGCATTTTGGCACAGTTGTAGTATGGTTCATGACTTAGTGACACCAGATGTTGGATTTATTTTACGGCATTTTGGGTTTTGTCTTTATATTTTATTTCAGATTCTCTAATGAACAAGGTAATAGTTAAATGTTGTTATGAGAAAATAGAATTGGTTATGATTGTAGGCTTGTCTAAATCCATGATAGGTGCCATCACGACCAGGTTGGTTTTGGGGTCGTGACATCCTACCTGAAATGCAACATATTGATGAACAATGAAGTGATAAATCAAGTCAAGAGATACCTCATAATAAAGCTCTTAAATTTTAGTACTTTGTTCAGTTCTTCTTTCACAATGTTGAATGAATGCACCTAAATAAAAAAAAAGTCACCAAAATCCTCAACTCTTTGCCAAGAAATGAGTAAAATAGCGAAAACACAATTTCAACCTATGAAATGAGTAAGAAATTGATCTCCATTAGTCACTCGATGACTTTTATGATGAGAATACTGTAGAATCCTGTGTCTAAACCCTTTTCAGACACACCTTTTGCCAATTCAGCAAAAAGTGTCAAGTTCATTCTGATAGTTTTAAAATGTAAAAGATAAACAACTAGATGAGATAAAAATACTAAGAATAATTCAAGAACTGAGGAGGATTTATGAAGATGAACAAAGGAAAAACAAATGAAAGGATCATCATAGGACAATTTTTTCAATTGCTTTTTGCTTCCTATGTCTTATGATAATCCTTGCATTTATTTTATTGTATTTATCTTCACGAATCCTGCGCATTTCTTGAATTTTTTATAGTATTTTTATCTCATTCAATTTTGTATTTTTATTTTTTGAAAACCCTAAGTATAACTTGGCACCATTTGCTGAATTGGCAAATGTAATGCCTGAAAAGGATGGAGGACTGGAGATTCTAAAGGATTCTTACCGTAAGAGTCATCGAGTGATCAATTTCTTGAGGACTTATGTAGGTCTGAATTGTATTTTGGTTGTTTTGTCCATTCCTTTGCAATGAGTTGAGGATTTTGAGAACCTCGTTTTCTTTTGGTAAAGCCATAAAACAATGCAAAAAAGAAAAATAACCCAGAAATAATAGAAATTAAGAGCCGTATTATGAGATATCTCTTGATCTGATTTATAACTTCAATGATACATCAAGATGCTAAATTTTATGAATGAAGGGACAAGTAAAGATCATTTGTACCATTTTATAAATCTAGAAAATAAAAGATTCTATATGTATCGTCCTATTCTATTTTTTTTTCAAGAACTCAATTCATGCATGTTAATTAATGCAGTAATGAAATACCTCATCAGACAAGTTGATTCCAAACTAATACGTCTATGTTCACGACTAAAATCTTATCCCGGAAATAGACGCACGCTGTGTGAAAGATACATATAGAGAGAAAGTAAAAAAGTTCGAGGAAGATTAAAGAGGAAATGAAGTGATCACTGCTATACACTAATGAAGTAGCTAAAAAAAGACTCGCAAAAGAAATATTTGTTGAGCTAATCAGAAAACCTTATATGAGAAAATTAAGAGGCAACCAAGGGAAAAGAAAGGATCAAGATGAAGAACTATAAGGGGAAAAAAAGAAGATTATATAGCAGATGTAGAGGGGTATAGTGGCCATCAAGTATTAAATTCACATCTGAAGAGCTAAGATCAAAAGTAAGAAGATAACTCCAAATTTAATGCATTTATTCTCAAGACAGATTATGTTTGACTAGTTAATATTGTGATTCTAATTAAAATTGAATGGGGTCACGAGAAATTTTCGTCCACCTTTTATTATTGAAGATTACGTACTGAGAAGCAATATACATTTAAAAAGAAATTTGCTATTATAAAATGGGTAAACTATTAATTGAGTAGAAAGAATCTATGTTTAAAGAAGAGATTGACTTGTTATAGAATATGCACTCAACAATGGTCATGTTTGTTGCAATATATACTAGTAACTGTACATTTACATATAATATTTATTCAAATACCTGTTGCGGTTAATCTAAGTAAAGATTATTGAGAGATGTCATGAAGAATATTTAAAATTCAAAGCATGTTGTTGTTCATTTTGGACCTTGTAGAATTAAATATCAGTTATTTTTAAATGTACCTGTGATGATCCGATAGGTCATCTAGAGTTTTAATCCTTAATTCTATGTTTCGAAGCCTCCCCTAGCTTTTTTAAGCCTTTTTCGATTTGCGTGTGTAGTTTGGATTTCTTTTTCGGAAGGCTTTATGCTAAAAGTTGATAAAACATGAAAATTTTCTTTAAAAATCCATTTGGGTTTACTTCGGTCAACGGTTTGAACAAGCGGATCCGTATCCGTGTATTTTAAATCTCGGTGGCTCCGTAACATTATTTTGGACCTGGTCGAATGCCCGAAATCGAATTCGGAAGTCCCTAGCTCGAGTTATAGCATTGTGTCAAAAATTGAAGTTTAAAACCTTAATTAATTTAAAGACTTTGTTGATATCGGGTCTTTAGTTTAGTTCCGGAATTTGGTGTAGGTCCATTACTATATTTATGACTTGTCTGCAAAATTTTATGAAAAATGGGGTTGGTTTGACGTGATTCGGACGTCCGGTTGTTAAAAAAGAAATTTTAAAGTTTCAATGAAAATTCCATTTGATTTTGTGTTCGATTCATAGTTGTAGGTGTTATTTTGGCAATTTGATTGTGCGAGCAAGTTAGTATGATATTCTTGGACTTGTGTTCATGTTTGATATGGAGCCCTAAGGGCTCGGGTTAGTTTCAAATAGGTAGCGGAGTGAGTTTAGACTTAAAAAAAATGTTGGTGTTCATATGTTCTAGTGCAGGTCTCTGACCTCGCAATTTTGAGGTGAGTGTTTGCAATTGTGAAGGTCCTAAATTACTGTCATGACCTCAATTGTGAGGAAAATCTTCTCATTTGTGAAGTGGGGCTAGGTCAACAGAGTTCACAATTGCGATCAAAATGGTCGCAATTGCGAGAAGTCCAAATTCGCATTTACGAACAAACCATCGCAATTGCGATGGCAGCAGAAGTGTGAAGACTTGCATTTGCAAAGGAATTTTTTACATTTGCGGGATTTGCAATTCTTAACCCCAGGTCGCAATTGTGACATCTGCACCTGGACTTAAGCAAAGTTAAACGGGATTTCTCTCATTCTTTCAAATTTTCAAACATAGAAACCCTATAAGCGATTTTCCCAAGAGAGCGTCTTCCCTAATTCCTTGGTAAGTGAATCTAACCTACTTTGTTTCAATTTTCCCTTACATTTCATAAGATTTTAACCTAAAATCTAGAATTTTCATGGTGGAAATTAGGGTTTGGGTAGAATTACTAATTCTTGTAAAATTAGAATTTAGACCTCAAATTGAGGTCGAATTTCGAAATAAATTACATAACCGGGCTCGGGGGTGAATGGGTAATCGGGTTTGGTCTGAATTTCGAGTTTGGACCAAGCGAACCCCGGAGTTCACTTTTCAATAATGACCTAAATTGAACATTTTTCATTCGTGGGTAGTTCCTAAGTCGTATTTTGAATCGTTTGATTGATAATTTGCTAGATTTGGTTGGTTCAGAGGCTTGTTTGAAAGTCAAATTTGTGGTTGAGCTTTGAGTTGATCTTTGGGAGTGAGGTATGTGTCGTGGTTAACCTTGACTTGAGGTATTAGGACCAGTTTGTGACATGATACTAGTTTAAATGTTGGTTTCAACGTATATGTGAGGTGGCGAGTACTTATGCGTTGATGTTGAGTTAAAGCATGCAGGTGGGACTTGTTCCATGTAATTTATTTCTTTCTTTGATCATGACATCCATGCTTCGACTAGTTAATTACTAAATTGATCGTTCTTCCCGCATTTATGGGCTATCTGTGATTATTGAGTAATTTTTATCAAGTAGAGATTGGTATTGTGGAACTATTGTTGACATAAGACTTGATCTTGCTTATTCTATCTTCTTGTTGTAATATGTTCATTGTTACATGGTAAGGGAGAGTGTTAATGCACGAACGGTGATGTCGTTCCGTATTTGAGTTAATGCACGAAGGATGATGACGTGCCATATTTGAGAGTCAATGCACGAAGGGTGATTCCATGTCGTATCTATTGTTTCATGACCAAATTGAGAGTAAAAGCCCAAAGGGTGATGTGGTGTTATATTTATCATTTTATGGTGAGATTGAGAGTAAAAGCACGAAGGGTTATGCCCCATTATTATTGTTTCAGGTGAGGCTGAGAGTAAAAGTACGAAGGGTGATGCCATGCAGTTTTATTCATTACGTTTATTCATTTTGTTGGTTGAAGGTTTATTGATTGTTTCTTATTATCATTCCCTGTTGTAGTTATTGTATCTTGTACCCCTTTCGCATGTTCCCTCCCAATAGTACTTTTTAATTCTTTATTTTATGTTATGTTGTATGTGTATTTCCATCTGTACAGGTTTATTTATGTGAGTGTCATGTCATAGCCTCGTCACTACCTCATCGAGGTTAAGTTCGACACTTATGGAGTATATTGGGTCGATTGTACTCATACTACACTCTGCACTTCTTGTGCAGATTTTTGTACTGGTCCCAGCTGTATGTGAGGTACATCAGCTCGGATTAGCATTTGGAGACTCGAGGTAGATCTGCTGGCGTCTGCAAACCTTGAAATCCCCTTCTATTTTCCCTATTTACTGTTTCTTTCATTCGAGACAGTTGTATTTATTTCAAACCCTATTTGTAGAGACTCTAGAAGCTCATGTACATGTGACACCAAATTCATATTGTACTTAGATATTGTTGGTTTTTATGTTATTTCGTACTCTGCTTTAGTGTCTTTGCGATTTAATTGGTTTTACTCATTTGTATTTATTAAAATTGGCTTGAAGATCCTCTAACGTTGGCTTGCCTAGCAAATGAAATGTTAGGCGTCATCACGGTCTCGAAGGTGGGAATTTCGAATCGTGGCCGTATCTAATAATATTCATTTATGTACTTGAATAAGGTGTTGCAATGCGTATTTTCTTTAGTTAAAACTAACATATAAATAAAATATTGCGACGCATTTTGACAAGTGATTTTTGTCGTCAATTATTTTTAGAAATGATCCTCAAATATTTTTGTGACGTATTAATTTTAACGATAAAATGAATAAAGTATTCACAGCAGCAACAAAACTGAGCGAAAATAGCGACAAATCTATTTGTCGTTAAGGTTTGCAATGATACCATCTGTCACAAGTTTCTCATAAAATCTTCATGTGGCGCCTAGTTTTGCGCCACCCAAATTAAATTTATATTCATCTTTTTTTTTAAATTGTTCCCTCCGTTTCATTTTAGATGAGGGACTCGGTACAGAGTTTAAGAAAGGAAAAAAAGACTTTTGAAACTTGTGATTTAAAACCTTAAGGGACCATGACATTTGTGTGGTTATAAAATATTCTCATTAAGAGAAAAATGGGTAAAAAGAGTTTAAAATTGAATTATTTCAAAATTTATAAATGTGTCATTTATTTTAGAGCAGACTAAAAAGAAAAGTAGCTCATCTAATTGGAAACGGAGGGAGTGGTTGACATCCACTTTTTGGGTAACTTGAGATACATACACTTATCTCTCTTTGTGCTTAGGTTTCTTCTTCTAAGTTACAAAATGGGTTTGGTAGATTATTTGTTGTTTTTGATAAATTGATGATTGAGGTTTGTTCATTAAGATATTTGAAAATAATATTTCAAATTTCAGCTCATTTGGAGTAGATTTGAGAGATAAATCGTGTGTTGGATTGAAATTTGAAAAATAACTTTATGTTTCAGAACTTAAGGTTTAAAATTTGAAGTTGCATTAAAGAGATTGAAGTACTTAATATTTGAATTTCTAAAGTAGCATTTGAAAGATAGAAGAACTTCAGATTTAATTTCTGAAGTTGCATTGAAGAGATTGAACTACTTTAAATTCAATCTGGTACACTTTGTAAATTTTGTGCAATTCGGATATAACTTCAATGGCGGAAACAAAAATGGATACATATGAAATGCTCCAAGTTTTTGGACGGGTTCATTTTAATTTTTCCATCACAAAGAGGTCAGTCACAAGCATATTAGTGACAGATGCAATCTGTCTAAAACTAGGTTCAACGACAGAAATAAAAATATAGAGGAGATTGTAATCTTGTCAGATAATAACATTGTGTAAGTTGATCACTTTCAAATGATTGTCCAGCTTAATTTATAAACTGTACACACAGAGGCGGACCTACCTTGCCTCATGAGGGGTCATGGGACCCCGTTAGTTTCGGCAGAAACCATATATATATATTTTATATATATTTGTTAATACAGTTGGGACCCCTTAAATAATTTACGTGTGCCACCAAACACAAAAGCTTGACCGGAGGAATGGTTGAGTAGTGTGCTTTAGTTTCTGATCACGCTCAACTATGTCTTATAGAAAGACTAAACGGGCGCTGCAAATATAATCTGGGGTATTACACCCAAAGTCGATCCCACAGAGAATTGAACGTATCAATTGAGTCTATAAAATACTAAACTGTTACTTAATCACTTTTCTCAAGACTTTTGAATATCAATTTGTGTTGTTTAACTAATTCTACTAACAAAATAATAAACTAGTCATTGACTAACAATTTAATGTAAACAATGATAATAAAGGTCTAAGGTTATGGTTTCCCCCGTTGGTGAATTCTTTCTCGGATACTTCTTATAGCTTGATTAATCGTCTCTATCAATCATGAACACTCTATCTATCATAAATCTCTCTCAAGTAATTATGATAATTTACTAGACGCACTCTCTCAAGTTACGCTAGCTAGATTTCATTACAGTTCACTTTTAGATTGCACCCGAGGTATCGTTTCTCTAATCCAACCTCTAAGTCGTCGGTTATGACTTTCGTCTATACTCTAGGAGTGGTGTTGTTCAAACAATTACCTAAACATGCA